>JAUPTC010002272.1:0-14860 GCA_030762895.1 Sophora flavescens | reverse complement strand
GAAGCTCGAACTGAAGATAAAAGAGCCTCACGGGGTGGATTGCCCGTCGAAGCTCGAATTGAAAGATAAAAAGAGCTTACGGGGTGGATTGCCCGTCGAGGCTCGAATGAAGATAAAAGAGCCTACGGGGTGGATTGTCCGTTAGAAGCTCAAACTGAAAGATAAAAGAGCATACGGGGTGGATTGCCCGTAAGAAGCTCGAAATGAAGGAAAAAAAAGCTAACGGGGTGGTGGATTGCCCGTCGAAGCTCATCGAAGATAAAAAAAGAGCCTACGGGTGGATGGATTGCCCGTCGGTTAAGCTCGAATCGAAAGATAAAAGAGCCTACGGGGGTGGATTGCCCGTTAGAAGCTCGAACGAAAGATAAAAAGAGCTTACGGGGTGGATTGCCCGCCGAAGCTCGAATCGAAGATAAAAGAGCCTACGGGGTGGATTGCCCGTTAGAAGCTCGATCTGAATTTTATAGTGCCTACGGGGTGGATTGCCCGTGAGAAGCTCGAACTGAAGATAAAAAGAGCCTACGGGGTGGATTGCCCGTCAGAAGCTCGAACTGAAAGATAAAAGAGCTTACGGGGTGGATTGCCCGTCAGAAGCTCGAACTGAAGATAAAAAGAGCCTACGGGGTGGATTGCCCGTCAGAAGCTCGAACTGAAAGATAAAAGAGCTTACGGGGTGGATTGCCCGTCAGAAGCTCTAACTTAAAGATAAAAGAGCTTACGGGGTTGTTTGGCAGTTAGAAGCTCGAACTGAAGATAAAATAGCCTACGGGGTGGATTGCCTGTCAGACTCTCAAATGGATAGATTAAAAGCTTGTGAGGCCATGTAGACAAATGCAATATATGAATGTAGATTTTGCTCACTGATGAAATGACAATGCGAAAACTCAAATAACTAGTTTTCAATTTACAAAAAGAATGATGATCATGAGAACCCTTATTAATTTTGGGCATGATGCAAAAGATTGATGATAGATTATTTCTTCTTTGCTATTTCTTTCATTATTGGATCCTTGATCCCCTAAAGGCATCGATCACAGTCAGTCTTGAGGATGAACTAAAACAAGGCCCATCTTATCTGGGAGAGATATCTTGCACTTTTATCCCCTGATGATTAGATGTTCTTGATGATAATTATCTCCATGGTTGAGTCTCAGTATTCCTTCCTTTCTTCGATGCCCTTTATAGGGGAAGCGTCATGCCCCCCAAGACCTTTTGAGGCTTTCTAAGGAATTCTAATTGCTTAAAAAAAACATTACTTGTTTCACGTTTCAGTATATACTTATCAGGATGAATGCACACACATAAATGACAAAAGTTAAGAGGAAAGGACCAAGGTAGCGAAATAAAGTAAAGGAAGTCAATGTCATTATATTTGGATTGAAAAAAGGTGTACAAAGCTTAAGTTGCAAAACGTTGCGGAGTAGATTCACATCTCCTCTAGTGATGTCTCTCACAATGACTAATTTTAGTATCCTCATACAATCTTGACGCTCATTAATTGGCTTAGAGATGTTGTCTCCCCCAATCTTCATATATCCAACTTACGGATCGCCCAGTTCATCGGCTTGACGACACTTCCATTGTTACATTTTTTTATTTTATTTTTTGATCCCTAACTTTTTCCTAGACAGCCTTTTCAGGTTTTCAGTCTAGCGGGTTGCTCTAACTTTTGCCTAGACTGTCTTTTCGGATTTTCAGGTCTAGCGAGCCTTTTCTCTTTTCATTTTTCATTTTTCTTTTCTTTTCTTCTTCTTCTTGGGAAGTGTGTTCAAGCATAATACTTTTTTACGCATCCGAGTTTACGGGGAGCGGGAGATCTTCCCCATCCATCCTGGTGAGAATTAAAGCTCCTCCAGAGAAGGCCTTTTCACAACGTAAGGTCCTTCATAGTTCGGAGTCCATTTCCCTCGATGATCCTTTTGGATTGGTAGAATCTTTTTAAGCACCAGGTCACCCTCCCGAAACCTGCCGTGGGCGTACCTTCTTCTCATAAGCTCTCATCAACCTTTTTCTGTATAATTGGCCGTGACACAACGCCCCTAATCTCTTCTCTTCAATGAGGTTCAATTGGTCTAATCGATCCTGGACCCACTCGGCTTCTTCTAATTCTGCTTCTCTCGATCTCTTAATGAGGGGATCTCTACTTCAATTGGGAGCACCGCCTCCATCCCATAAACTAAAGAATATGGCGTTGCCCGCCGAGGTGCGAATAGAGGTACGATAGCCGTGTAAAGCAAAAGGTAACATCTCGTGCCAATCCTTATACGTCACCACCATCTTTTGGACAATCTTCTTGATATTTTTTTTAGCGGCCTCCACCGCCCGTTCATCTTTGGGCGGTACGGAGAGGAATTATGATGCTTTATCTTGAAATTTTCGCACATCTCCTTCATCATCCTATTGTTCAAATTGGTCGCATTATCAGTGATAATCTCACTCGGCAACCCATAACGACAAATTAGCTCTCTTTTGACAAATCTGATCACGACATTCCGGGTCACATTGGGATAAGATGCGACCTCAACCCACTTGGTGAAATAATCGATGGCAACAAGAATGAAGCGATGTCCATTTGAAGCTTTTTGGTTCGACGGGCCCGATCACATCCATTCCCCACATTGAGAACGGCCGGGGTGCCGACATGACATTCAAAGGAGTGGCGGCGCATGAACCTTATCAGGTATATTTGACACTTGTGGCACTTCTTCGCATAATTAAAGCAATCAACCTCCATTGTCAGCCAATATTGGCCAGTCCTCAAGATTTTCCTGGCCATTGCGGGGACCGCTCGCGTGTGTTCCAAAAGGTCCTTCATGTACCTCCTCAACTATCGGTTTAGCTTCTTTTGCGTCAACGCACCTCAACAACACCATGTCATGGTTTCTTTTGTAGAGAATATCTCCATCTAAATAGAAACCCATTGCAAGTCTTCTTAGAGGTTCTTTTGTCATTTTCTCAAGCGCGCCGGAGGGTATTCCCTTCTTTGGATGAAACATTTGATGTCATGGTACCACGGTTTTTGATCGAGACTCTTCCTCTATCACTTGACAATATGCGGGATGACCACGACTTTCCATTTTGATGAGTGGTAGGTTCCTCTCGTCACTTACTTTGAACATTGAGGACAAGGTAGACAGATACAGTCGCTAATCGGTTATCTTCTCGGGGAATATGATGAAACGTGACTTCGTCAAACTGCTCAATCAAACCTTTGATGTAATCATGGTACGGAATTAACTTGGCATCTCGGGTTTCCCATTCCCCTCTTAAGCGGTGGATGACTAGTGCGAGTCCCCATATACCTCCAGTATCCTTGCTTTTGCCTCTATTGCTGCCAAAATCCCTAGTGCACAAGCTCAGTATTCGGCTATATTGTTTGTACAATCAAAGCAGAGCCTCGCAGCGATGTGGGAAATAATCATTTTCTGGTGAGATTAAAATTGCCCCGATTCCGTGCCCCAATGCGTTAGAAGCTCAGGTCAAATAACAAGGCCCATTTTTCTTTTTTGGTGATTGCTCGCGATCAAACGAGCCATTATATCTTCATCCGGAAAATCACATTGCATCGATCCATAATCTTCTACCGGGCTGATTGGCTAGATATTCTGCAAGAGCACTCCCTTTTATTGCTTTTTGGGTGACATAGGCAATGTCATATTCTCGATAGCAGGACTTGCCAATGAGCAATTCTTCCAATCGAGCAGGCTTATCAAAGATATACTTGATTGGATCCATTTTGGACACCAACCAGGTAGTATAACACAACATGTAATGCCTCAAACGGCGAGCCGCCCATGCTAAAGCACGGCAAGTGCGTTCTAGCAGTGAGTAGTTGGCTTCACAACTGGTGAACTTCTTGCTTAGATAATAGATGGCATGTTCCTTTCTTCCCGAGCTCATCGTGCTGCCCCGATGACGCAACCCATAGATCCATCTAGCACAATCAAATACATGATGAGAGGTCTTCCCGGCACTGGGGGAACCAAAACTGGAGGCTCTTGTAGGTATTGTTTGATCTTCTCAAAGGCGTTTTGACAATCTTCATTCCATGTCACGGCTTGATTTTTGCGCAGCAATTTAAAGATTGGTTCACATGTCGCGGTTAGTTGGGAGATGAACCGGGCAATGTAGTTCAATCTTCCTAAAAACCCACGAACTTCCTTCTCCGTTCGAGGTGCTGGCATGTCGATGATTGCTCGAACCTTTTCAGGATCAACCTCTATTCCTCTTTGACTAACGATGAACCCCAGAAGCTTTCCTGATTTCACTCCAAAAGTGCATTTGGATGGATTCAGTCGGAGCTTAAACTTTCTTAACCGCTCAAAGAGTTTTTGCAGATTATCAACATGGTCATCTTCGGATCTGGACTTGGCGATCATGTCATCTACGTAAACTTCTATCTCCTTATGCATCATATCATGGAATAAAGCCACCATAGCCCGCAGATATGTTGCCCCAGCATTTTTTCAAGCCAAAGGGCATAACCTTATAGCAAAAGGTTCCCCACAAAGTGACAAATGTAGTTTTCTCCATATCCTCAGGTGCCATCTTGATCTGATTATATCCTGAGAAACCATCCATGAAAGAGAATAATGCATGTTGAGCAGTATTATCTACAAGAACATCAATGTGAGGCAAAGGAAAGTCATCTTTTGGGCTAGCTCTGTTCAGATCTCGATAGTCAACACACATTCGAACTTTTCCATCTTTCTTGGGAACAGGAACGATGTTAGCAACCCATTGAGGGTACTTTACAACTTCTAGGAAACCTGCATCCAGTTGTTTCTTGACCTCCTCCTTGATCTTTAAGGACATTTCCGCTTTCATCCTTCATAGCTTCTGCTTTATTGGAGGACACTCCGGCTTTAATGGCAATTTGTGTTCTGCTACACTGGGGTCTAACCCTGGCATGTCTTGGTATGACCATGCGAAGACATCTTTATAATCCGTCAACAACCTGATCAATCTGTTCCGCTCCTTTTCTTTCAGGGAAAGGCCAATCTTGACCTCTTTTATATCATCTTTGGTTCCCAAATTGATTAGTTCACTCGGCTCTTCATGGGGCCGGATTTCCCTGGCTTCTTGTTCTACCAATCTCAAAAGTTCAAGGGGAACTTCCCCGTCATCATCAACAACCTCCTCAGCATGATCAACGGAATAGTCAAAATTGTATGATGGGTTACTAACACTGTCGTTTTCAAGAGAGTCACTTTTAGATCTGCATTTTGGTAATTATCAGGGAAAGATGAATGAATAAAGGTTAAAGACGAGAGACTGCATTTATTAGTGAGGGATGGTGAACAAAAACGAAAGTAAAAAAAGATAACAAGACAAAGATACTGAATGCATGCATTTATTGATAAGTCATACTGAAACAGAAACAAGTAAGCCCATTACAACAAAACTCCTAAAGCCTTGGGCAGAGCTAAAGGATAAGCATTACAGAATTACTTTGAAAAGGACCCTATGGTCTTGGGGAACTCAATGATCTCCCAATTGTTGAGCTCTGTATCCGGAGAGCATGGATACACCAGATTGATACCACGATCGGCAGGATAATCATCTTCAATAGCTGCTGCTTGGTCCAGGAATGCAAACCCTACGCCCGGAAGCTCATTCGAATGTCACGGATGGGAACCCTTTCAGCCTCGCATTCACGATTTTCCAGCCGAGCCAACCTCTTTCTTTTCTTCTCTTCGATAACTCTCATCTTGTCGGCCCGTGGGTTTTGTATCCCAATCCAAACCTATCCTTGTTCTCGATGAGCATGAGAATGTCGTGAACGCCTTGGTCATTTTTCCCAAACCGCTTCCAGTCGGTATCCTCCTTCAAGCATAACCTTGGCCATCATGATGGATGCTTTGGATGACCGAGGTTTCAAGAGTGGAGCTCCCTCCCCAACATAAGTGGCATTGGCAATTTCAAGTGATTGGAAGGCGGTCTCGAGAGCTTCCTCGGCGCCTTCAATATAAGGGGTTGTTGATGGCTTGCTTACTAACGATCCTCCTCTCGGGAGAGACAATTATCGGCTTACAATCAACAATGAACTTCACCTTCGGTGCAATGTGGAAGGTACAGCTCCGGCATGTAATGGATCCATGGTCGCCTCTAGGAGACAATCAGTATGTTGGTGTGATGTCCATTACTTGGAAAAGTACTTCAAAGGTGCATGGGCCAATCTGAATGGGCAATTCAATTTCTCCCATGACTTCCCTTCCGGTGCCGTCAAAAGCTCTTACAATCATTGTGCTTGGCTTCATATGAGTTCCATCGAAAGGCAACTTTGCCGCTTGACTTTGGCATTACATTCAAAGAAGAGCCATTATCAATGAGAACCCTGGCCATGACATGGTCTTGGCACTTCACGAAATGTGCAAGGCCTTGTTGTGCCCCATACCTTCGTGCGGTATTTCATCATCGGTGAAAGTGACATAATTATCAAGAACTATGTTACCTACGATGTTATCGAGCTTATCAACCGTGATGTCATGGGAGACATGCGCTTGATTCAACACCTTCATCAAGACTCTTCTCGGTGGCTCTGAGTTCATCAATAGAGACAAAAGAGATATCCGAGCCGGAGTCCGATTTAACCGATCCACAACCCTATATTCACTCTGCTTGATGAACTTCAAGAATTCACCTACCTCCTCATCGAGATACACCCTTTTATTCTCACCCCGTTTGCTTCCTTTGTCATCTAGGATTTCTTCCACCTTCTCTTTCCCTTTGTGATCCTTTCCTTCCTTTTCTATTTCCCCTTTTCGCAATACCTCTGGAGTGTAAATGCGACCACTCCTAGTCATTCCGCCAATTCTGAAATGTTGGTGACCACGAGTAGTCCCGTTGGAAGGATTGGGTTGGACCTGCATCTCATACTTCCATGGTACCGCTTTGGTGTCCTTGTAAGGGAATGGACTTGGAACTCGGATGACGATCGGTGTTGGCCCACTTGGAACCGGCAAAGGTTTCTTCTCGGTATAGTATATCACCACTGGTTTCGGAGTGACTTGCTCGGAACCGGCCGAGAATTAACCACAACAAGAAAAGGGGTTATCTTAATTGGGGTTGGGGAAGTTGTAGATTCAACAACCATATTAATGGCACATTCATTTGATCCACAACCAATTAAGATAATCTTCATATCCATTAACTGCTGCACGACTTGCCGAAACTCTGAACAGTTTTCAATCGAATGACCCAAGTTTCAATCAAAGTCACACCTTATCTCTCCATCGAGGCTTTTTCTTCCGTGGGCTGGATTTGGATCAATCCACATTTGCACATCTCTCTAAAAACAACTCTCATAGGAGTCCTAACATCGGCCACTTTACTCTTTAGAGTATGTTCCAAGAAGCTCTCAATGGCATTGACCCCCGAACTCCCATGATTTGGCATAGGACCCTGTGCCACATTTGGAGCATCCTTCTGAAAGCTCAACCATTTGGCATTAATCAGGTCTTGGACCTTAAACTTCAAAGCTCTACAACTCTCGGTGGAATGTCCTGTGGCCCCATCGTGATATTCACATTGAGCATTTGGGTCATACCACTTTGGATAAGGAGGGTCTAGTGGTCTTGTCGGGATAGGAGTTAGCACAGATTTGCTCACAAGTTGGCGGAATAGTTCGGTGTAGGTCATGGGTATTGGGTCAAAACGCACTGGCTTTCTTTCCGGGTTATATGGTGGTCTTGCTTGGCTGGTGTTTGGGTTTGGATTTAGAGGCTGGACGATTTGAGGTGGCATGGTGGGGTGTGTTTGAGGCTGAGAAGGGTATGATGGTCGGTAGGGAGCCATTTGTTGAGGGTTTAGAAATTGCGAGGTTGCAGCGATGTATGGCTGGTTGGCTTGGTGATATGGAGGTGGTTGGTAATATGGGGCGTATTGGGCGTGGAAGGCGGGTGTTTGGTTTGGTCTCCATTGGTTCGGTTTCTTCTGTTCCAAGGTTACTGCATGTGCCTCTCCTTCCTTCTTTTTCACGAATGGGGTTTTCTTTGGGCCGTTCCCTCACCGGAGTCTCAACGATCTTGCCATTCCTCATTCCACTTTCAATTCTCTCGCCGATGATGACCATGTCGAAAAAATTTGATGACACACTCCCAATCATCCTATCATAGAAAGGCGACCGAGTGTATCAATGAACATTGCTACGATTTCCTTCTCGGCTAAGGGAGGCTCCACCTGAGCAGCCGCCCCTCCATCGTTGCGCGTATTCTTTGAAAGTCTCTACATCCCTTTTTGACATATTTTGGAGTTGCATCCTATCGGGAGCCATGTCAACATTGTACTTGTCTTTGCTTGAGAATGCATCTGCTAGATCTTTGAAGGATCGGATGTGTGCCCGCTCGAGATGCGTATACCAATTTGAAGTCGCCCGGTCAAGTTGTCTTGGAAGAAGTGAATCAAGAGTTTATCATCTCGGGCATGTGACGCCATCTTCCTAACATACATGGTCAAATGGTTCTTGGGACAAGTGGTTCCCCTGGTATTTGTCAAAATCGGGCACCTTAAATTTCAGTGAATTACAACATTTGGCACCGACAGAGTTCGAGGCATCCCGAAGACCATAACTATTTACCCCTTCAATGGCCCGCAATCTTTCCTCTAGTACTTCCAGCTTTTCTTTAGATCGGGAATCTCCCCGATCGATTCACCGGAGCTTCTCCGTACATATTATGGGGAAATGAATATGGCATGGAGGAGGAACCAAAGTTTGGCATCATTTGAGCCCCCTGGGGTCCATAATGTAGGGTGTATTGTGGGGGCCTTGGATTGACAGTAGGTGTCACTATCGGGGTGTTACCATCTCAGAGAGTTGACATTCGTGCTTGCGGTATTTCGACGATATTGGTGGGGATTTGTGCTTGAGTGATGTGTTCGGAGTTCTGAATACCATCTTGTGGACTGGGGGCTGTTGGTGGTACAAACCCACGAGGCAAACCGTATGGGGGATTGTTCGAGTCAAATGGAAAATGAGTTGGGTTGAGAGGCATCATGGCCCCTGGTTGGTTGAAGCCTTGAATAGGAATCTGAGAAAACCTAGGGATGAGAGGTGTGGCTGGCTGTCCTTCGTTCGAGGCTGGAGGGTTCTCCTCTGTGTTCTTCTCCTTTTGCATTTCTTGTAGGATCTCCATCATCTTAGCCATCTGATCTTTGATTTGACTGACTTCATCCCTGATCACTTGAACTTCTTCTAGTTCATCCGCCATGGCTCTTGCCGGTGATCGAGTGCGATAAGGGTGTCTTGGAGCAATTGTTCAAAAAACCACACTGTTTTATTTAATAAAAGAAAGAATAAATTAATAAAATCAAAAGAAAGAGCATAAACTAATTAAACTTCATTTTTGATAGGAAGACCGTCGCATATACTTATAGCAAGAATACTCATCCTGCAATCAAATCTAGTGGTATAATTCTCTCTAGCTTGACTGCAGTTGATGTCGAGTCCAAGGGAGAATTCACTCCTCGATAGACCACATCTTGTACTAGCAATGTCATTGTTTGATGATACCCATATTTTTACGCGGAAAACACATCGTTTTTAGGGTAAAAATATAGTTGATGAAGTATCTAAGGGAGAATTCACTCCTCGACAGATATCATCTGGAAAAAGAGAGAGCATTCCACAAAAAATTGATGAAAACTTCTATTTCATTGGATGGATGTTGCAATACAAACATGAGTCTTTGGTCAACTAGAAAAACAATACATCGAGAGTTTTCATATTTCTAACCCATCTTTGGGGACCTCAAAATACTATGCCAAGAGCTTCATCTTCTTTTTCCTGAATCCCTTTGCGAGCTTCCCAAAATGCTTGAAGAACTCAGTCACCTCCGGTGGTATTTGGAGGAAAGGGTTCTTGTAGACCTGAATTGATACTTCTTCAAATCGATCCACCAACTGGGAAGTATGATATTGAATTCTACCAATCATGTCTTCATATTTTCTTCTCCATGCTTCCCTTTCATAGATCACATCCCTTACAACCAATTTCCATCCCTTTACCCATTCTGCGTGACGTTGAGCTTCTCCTCTTTCATTTTCTTGCATTTTGGTCCTGAGCCAATTTTCCCTTTCATTAGCTTCTATTAATAATTGACGATATCCGGCAGACCGTTCCATCCTCGATCGAGTAAAGTTCGATGCTGGGCCAAGGATTCTTGTAGAGATCCAACTCTCTCCTTTAGTATCTGTATTGTTTCAACATGAACCCCTACGTCCCACTCAAGCTCTTCTTTCTTCTTTAGAATTCTGACTAGCGTGTTTTCTTGACACTCCACCTTTGCTTGCAACTCTTGGATCACTCGCTTCTTTCTCTTTTCTTGCCCTTTTCATGCGACTTGGGGCTTCGTAGGAATCGGCACATTCACTTCTCAAATTCTCGATCTGTAAATTCAGTTTTTGCACCTGGCTTTGGAGCTTGATGATAGTTACTTCGCAACTTGGTTCTTTTCATCCAAAACCCCCATCCGAGCTTTTAGAATTTCAATTTTTTCCAGCATTTGATCTTCTCAGAAGAGGATTGTTTTCGGACTTTGGTGGGGTTCCGGTTTTGAAGGACACCCCCTTCTTGCCTCTCTCCATGCTTCATATCTTTTTGTTCGAGCTATGATCCGCCTTCCTAACTCATCACGCCCTTTTATGTGAATATTGTTCCATGCCGACCTTATTGCCATTGTCCGACTCTTGATGCTTTCACATTCTTGATATAGGAAATATGCTCCACCCAAGCGTCTCTTTTGGGGTTCATCTTGTGTCCACCTGAGTTGGCACATTACTAGAGCTGGTGAATATGACACACATCCTCCGGGTCCCATCAATGGGACATTCGAGAAACCTCCACAACTGAATATAACGGAATCCCCATTGTACCATGGGCACATCCATCTAAATGAACGTGAGTCGACCTGATCAAACTCTTGTTTCCATTCATATAGTTTGCGTGACTTTAGCGGCATGCGAATGAATCCTTTCAACGGGTCATCCGTTCTATCAATTTTGTTTCCAGATACAAGTGAGTCATAATCCAAACATATAACATTGGTGCACAAGACCGCAACTTTCCTTGTTGATTCGATGACAAACTTGTAGTGAGAGAAAAGTCTCGGCTAGGATAGCAGGGACTAAATTCACCCCATATTCCTCAACTCTGTAGAAGACGTCCATGGCTGATCGATCCATCACATCCGGAATAAAGGGAAAAAGCACCAGTCAGTAGATGAGGAGAGCCAACAACCTAATAAAAAGAACCAATCGTTGTTGTTGAGCCAACTCACTAAGATAACCTTCCAAGAATCGCCTCTTCAAGCCCGTAGTGTTTCCTTTTTCCACTTTATCCAATTGTTCCGGTTTAAGTTCCAATAGACTTGCTATCTTCCCATCTCGCCACATATTGTCCATAATACAAATAGACACGTGATTCCTTTTGGATAGGCAGTCTCGAGCATGTAAGCATACTCCTCTATGGTGGGAGTTACATCTAGGTCGAGGCAATTCAAAACATCTCAAAGTTGAGTTCCAATACGAGCGAATGCACTTAGAGCGGGGCATCCACCTAATACGTAATAGATCTAGTATCCTCCCATACTTGTTGTTAAAGTTCGAACGTGCCTTTTCTGACATTTGTTGACTAATTTCCCATAAGCTCTGAACATCATTGAGTGTCACGTCGATCTTGATGCTCTTCTTGGAACTGCTTGCATTGCTAGTACTCTTTCCGACGCTTGTTCCTTCCATTCTTTGCTATAAGATTAATACTAAGGTCTTCCTGTCAAGAAACACAAATAAAGAAAAAATTAGAAATAAAACACACGAAAAAATGCCCTACATGCATGAACCCCAGTAGGGTTGGGAACCCTATGTCGGGTATGCTGTCAATGCACTACCTTCACTATGACACGCCGCTTATTAGAAGTGCAATAATATTCGAACATGTCATTCGGGCTTGGAGCGACGATGTGTCGCCCCCTTTTCCTTTTTTTTTTTTTTTTTTTTTTTTTAAAAAAAACTTCATAATAAATATGTATGTGCATGACAATTTATGTTTATGATGCCAAAAAAATGGAGAGAGAGAAAAAGTATGCTCCCTTTGTCCTAAATTGGGTAAAACTTAGGATTGGAAAAACCTGAGGTAATGACTCTAAATAGGTTGGCTACTAAGTTTGCTCTATCAGTGAAAATTAGGTAGGGTCTAGACTTCTAAAAGCCATGGTTCCCAGATTGCCCCTATCTCGAAAGATAAGGATCCGATTCATGAATCTAGTCACAAGTAGGGATAAACCCTCTCAATATGACCATCCCATGATATCGGGTACAACCTGAGTGGTGAATCAACAAATGTCAGGGAGGTACGAGACCTCTTCAATGACAATGTCGAGACACCGCCTAATCCTTGAGTTTTGAGCAAGCTCGGGTATAGAGCCAAAAGTGTGTGCAAGTTGTGATAGTGATGTGTGTGATGGGAGCACACAAACCTTCACAAAAACCTACTAAAATAAAACTACCCCAAGCCTGCAAAAGGGAACAAACAACACAAATACAAAAGTTCTCTACCCTAAGGTTGCAAGAATATACAAAAGCAGTTATGGAAGCATTAAAAAAAAAAAAAAAAACCATTTTTTTTTTAAAAGAAGAGGAAAGAAAAAAATAAAAAAATAAAATAAAATAAAATAAAATAAAATTTGCACAACCAACTATGATAGGCCTGACTCTCAAAGCCTTCCCCAGTGGAGTCGCCAGCTGTCGCGACCGTCCCGTCCGGGAGCCGCAGAAAGATGGATAAAAAACAGAGGAGTCGCCACCAATATTTTATTTGGGAAAAACATTGGGAAAACCATTTATTTTAAGGAAAACTGGTCTAAAAAAGAGAGAGATGAGTTCGGGAGTCGGTTATGAGTAGGGAAGGTATTAGCACCCTACGTCGCCCGTTTAAAAACGGTACCTCAAGTTAATTGTGCAAAAATCATTTTAATAACCTCTTAAATATTTATTTTACCCCAAAAATTATTTACAAGAAAGAATTATTCTTTTATTTTTAATATTTTAAATATTTTATTAATTTTTTACGTTTTTTAAAATTATTGTTTATAAAAACTAAATGAGGTTGAACATGGCACATGAGTCCACGGGGAACCTCAAATCTAAGGGAGTCGAACATGGCACCGTGTCCATAGAGCATCCCTAAAAATAGAAAAGTTTAATTTTTTGATTAATTATTTTAATATAAAAAGGAGATAAAAAAAGGAAAATTTAGTTTTGGCCCGACAAGATGATTTATCTTGCTCCTACGTATTCCCGGGTGCGATGGGAAACTCAAAGCCACGTAGTTCTTTTGAAAAATTCGATTGGTTGGTTTTAATTTTTGATAAAAAAGATTTGATTTTGTTTTGATTTTATTTTAAAAGGTTTTTATGTATTTTCGTTTTTTATTTATTTAATATTTTTTTATGTCAAAAACTCCTAAACGAGGTAGAACATGGCAAATACGTCCACAGAGCTATCTCGCACCTAAGGAATTGAGTGTGAAACCTCTCACAAAGCAATCCCACAATTATTTTTCGATTTAGATTGTTGCGTGAATTAAAAAGAGATTTTTATTTTTATTTTTGAATAAAATTTTGATAGAAAGGAGTAAATTGAAAGCATTTATTATTTTATACAAAAAAGAATTCACCTTTGCACAGGATTAAAGATAGCGGAGCTATACGATGAACCCTTACAATTCATACGACACTTGAGGATGAGAAAATCATACATCAATGTCGTAGATTATTACGTAAACTCCAAAGAAACTTTTATTTCAAAATTTTTTGAGTAGAATTTTTATTTAAAACAATGATTGAAATATTTTTTAAAAGAGATTTTTTGGACTAGTAGTAAACACACAACACAGAATAGCATCCAAACAAAACAATGTTTCAAGGCCCACGTTGCGTGAGATATGTGCCCTCCCCCAAGCCCATCATGCAACATGAAATAAACACAGCAACAGAAAATGAAGATCGGGCGGACAAGCAAAAATGAAGATTAATGGCCATCACGAACCCAGTACCCAACACGAAAGCAAATCGCGGAGCGATGAAGGGATGGTCGGGCGACGGCTGCGGCACGGATCTACGACAAGGCAGGGGAGGAGCGCGGCGTGGAGGCCTTAGCCGGCGGCGGCTCGTGGGTTCCGGCCGGATCCGGAGCGGCCGGGTGGCCGGAACCTGGCGTGGACAGGGGCGGAGCTTGTGGCGGCGAGGATGACACGAGGAGGACGGATCTGTGTGGTGGCCTCGGATCCGTGTGGTGCGGCGTCTTCCCCTACGTCGCACGGCGGCCGGAAGTCCACCCAGGGACGGTGGCGTGCGGTTGAGTGAAGGAGGAAGGAGATGTGAAGTGGTTCTGGTTTGGGTGTGGCTCTTTTCGGTTTTTTTGTTTTGTTGTTGCAGGTTCTGTTGAAGAAGATGAAGAATGAGAGGAAGGAGATGATGCAGGGAGAAACAGAGAACGAAAGAAGGAAAGAAAGATGATTTTTTTTTCGATCTTTTCCTCTTGGTATCAGAGTATTTTTTTGATGTCTCCCTCCATCAGGTTTTTTTGTGTGTTTTTCCCCCTCTTTCCGATTTTTCTCCCTCTGTCCCTGTTGTCTCTGTTGGGTCCTTTTTATAGAAGAAGATGAACTCTTCTCAATGTCATTGGGACCTTGCAAGCTTGAGTGTTGCAGAGGTTACCATGCTCAGGTCCCTTTCCATTCCCATTTATGTTTCTTCTTCCTCTGATCTAGGCAGATGCTTTTCCCCAAGTTCTGAAAATTAACTAAAAATGGAGATTGATTACTTGAGCTTTGGGGGAGATTTTGATTCTGCACTGGCTCTTG
>JAUPTC010002271.1:10000-14882 GCA_030762895.1 Sophora flavescens | reverse complement strand
GAAGGGGACGCGTGATCTTCCGGATGTGACCAAGGTGGGGGTCCCCAACACCAAACCAGTTGAAGGCGCACCGTAAAGGATCCTCGTAATGTGGCTGGCACCCGTTTTAAAAATGTTGGCTTTCAAAATTTTGTCAATTTCGTTTTTAAAAATGTTAACTTTCGATTTTGTCAATTTCGTGGGGTACTCGATGGTGTGGCGAGGCTGTGGGTGCACCGTTCCTCGACCTTGGTTGTGGATGGACATGGTGTTAGGTGATGATGCCTTCCGAGGCGGATGCGAAGCACCAAGAGACGGGTGATCGTCCTGAAGTGGCCTTGTAAGGGGTGCTCAAACACCAGATCGGTTGAAGGTGCATCGGAAAGGATCCACGCGATGTTGTTGGTTTTTAAAAATGTTGGCTTTCGATATTTATCAATTTTTGTGGGGTACTCGATGGTGTGGCGAGGCTGTGGGTGCGCGGTTCCTCGACCTTGGTTGTGGATGGATGTGGTGTTAGGTGATGCCTTCCGGGGCGGAGCCGAAGCACCAAGGGACGGGTGATCGTCCTGAATTGGCCTTGTAAGGGGTGCTCATACACCAAATCGATCGAAGGCGCATCGGAAAGGATCCTCGCGTTATTGATGGTTTTAAAAATGTTGGCTTTCGATATTTATCAATTTTGGGGGTACTCGATGGTGTGGCGAGGCTGTGGGCGTGCGGCTCCTCGACCTTGGTTGTGGATGGACGTGGTGTTAGGTGATGCCTTCCGGGGCGGAGCCGAAGCACCAAGAGACGGGTGATCGTCCTGAAGTTGCTTTGTGAGGGGGAGCTCAAACACCAGATCGAATGAAGGCGCATCGGAAAGGATTCTCACGATGTTGTTGGTTTTTAAAAATGTTGGCTTTCAATATTTATCAATTTCGTGGGGTTCTCGATGGTGTGGCGAGGCTGTAGGTGCCCGGCTCCTTGACCTTGGTTGTGGATGGACGTGGTGTTAGGTGATGCCTTTCGGGGCGAAGCCGAAGCACCAAGAGACGGGTGATCGCCCTGAAGTGGCCTTGTTAGGGGTGCCCAATACCAGATCGACTGAAGGCGCATCGTAAGGGATCCTCGCGATGTTTTTAGTTTTTAAAAAATGTTGGCTTTCGATATTTATCAATTTTGTGGGGTACTCGATGGTATGGCTAGGTTGTGGGTGTGTGGCTCCTCGACCTTGGTTGTTGATGGATGTGGTGTTAGGTGATGCCTTCCGGGGCGGAGCCGAAGCACCAAGAGACGAGTGTTCGTCCTTAATTGGCCTTGGAAGGGGTGTCCAACACCAGATCAGCTGAAGGCGCAATTGAAAGGATCCTCGCGATATTTTTGGTTTTTAAAAATGTTGGCTTTCGATATTTATCAATTTCATGGGGTACTCAATGGTGTGGTGAGGTTGTGGGTGCGCGGCTCCCCGACCTTGGTTGTGGATGGACGTGGTGTTGGGTGATGCCTTCCGTGGCGGAGCCGAAGCACCAAGAGACGGGTGTTCGTCCTGAAGTGACCTTGGAAGTGGTGTCCAACACTAGATCGACTGAAGGCGCATTGGAAAGGATCCTCGCAATGTTGTTGGTCAACCGATTTAGAAATGTTGGCTTCGGAAATTGGTTGCGCCTGGCGATGCGGATGCGGTGCTTCTCGTTGCTTCCATGTGCTTGCTTGCCTTTGGCAATGTGGGGCGTGGTTCGTTCGATTGTATTGTGTCTTGCAAACCTGATGGCATGTGAGTGGTGGTCGGGATGTTTGTGCTGACTGGCTCAGTGCTCGTGGTCATCGAACGGTCAGACAGAAATCCATGTCAGCTTCGCCTTGTGTTGTGGTGGACTTGGCGTGTGTTGTGCTTCCTGTGTTGCCTACCCATTTGGCGGTATTCAAGTGCCTCGTAAGACTCTGTCCATCTAGGCTTCCTTTCTGAGGTTTAGTGGATTTGAAAGTAGTACTAGTGATTCGCTTGTGTTGCATGTTGTACAGCTCACGTGGTCATTGGTGTCTACTATTCTCCTAGATGCAGTGCATGTGGCTAACGTGGGCTCTTGATTGTACCCCGTCGAGTCCCTCAGAATATTATCGTTTGCCATAAACGACACTTGCCGTGGTGCCTGGGTTGCTTTTTCGCTTACGGTGACAACACTTGCACTTCGGGCATAGTTGTTGGTGGATTCTACCTGGTTGATCCTGTCAGCAGTCATATGCTTGTCTCAAAGATTCAGCCATGCATGTGTAAGTATGAACTAATTCAGACAGTGAAACTGCGAATGGCTCATTAAATCAGTTATAGATTGTTTGATGGTATTTACTACTCAGATAATCGTAGTAATTCTAGAGCTTATACGTGCAACAAACCCCGACTTCTGGAAGGGATGCATTTATTAGATAAAAGGTCGACGCAGGCTCTGCCTGTGCACCGGTCGGCTCGTTCCTTCTGCCGGCGATGCGCTCCTGGCCTTAAATGGCCAGATCGTGACTCCGGCGTTGTTACTTTGAAGAAATTAGAATGCTCAAAGCAAGCCTACGCTCTGGATACATTAGCATGGGATAACACCACAAGATTCTGATCCTATTGTATTGGCCTTCGGGATCGGAGTAATGATTAACAGGGACAGTCGGGGGCATTTGTATTTCATAGTCAGAGGTGAAATTCTTGGATTTATGAAAGACGGACAATTGCGAAAGCATTTGCCAAGGATGTTTTCATTAATCAAGAACGAAAGTTGGGGGCTCGAAGACGATCAGATACTGTCCTAGTCTCAACCATAAACGATGCGGACCAGGGATCAGCGGATGTTGCTTTTAGGACTCCGCTAGCACCTTATGAGAAATCAAAGTCTTTGGGTTCCGGGGGGAGTATGGTCACAAGGCTGAAACTTAAAGGAATTGACGGAAGGGCACCACCAGGAGTGGAGCCCTCGGCTTAATTTGACTCAACATGGGGAAACTTACCAGGTCCAGACATAGTAAGGATTGACAGACTGAGAGCTCTTTCTTGATTCTACGGGTGGTGGTGCATGGCCGTTCTTAGTTGCTGGAGGTAACCCTCCACGGCCAACTTCTTAGAGGGACTATGGCCGCTCAGGCCACGGAAGTTTGAGGGAATAACAGGTCTGTGATGCCCTTAGATGTTCTGGGCCGCACGCGTGCTACACTGATGTATTCAACGAGTCTATAGCCTTGGCCGAAAGGCCCGGGTAATCTTTGAAATTTCATCGTGATGGGATAGATCATTGCAATTGTTGGTCTTCAACAAGGAATTCCTAGTAAGCGCGAGTCATCAGCTCGCGTTGACTACGTCCCTGCCCTTTGTACACACCGCCCGTCGCTCCTACTGATTGAATGGTCCGGTGAAGTGTTCGCTGCCGGCGACGTTATGCTAAGTCCACTGAACCTTATCATTTAGAGGAAGGAGAAGTCGTAACAAGGTTTCAGTAGGTGAACCTGCGGAAGGATCATTGTCGAATCCTCACAAAGCAGTGCGACCCGTGAATTTGTTTGACTCCTTGGGTGCGGCATGAGGTTGGGAGGTTCCCTCCTCGTGCGGGCCCATCCTTGCCCATTAACAAAACCCCGGCTCCGAATGCGCCAAGGAAGTCGAGATTGTCTAGCGCATCCTCCGTCGGCACCGGAGACGGTGCCTGTGTGGTGGCGTTGCGACACGTGTATCCAAAAGACTCTCGACAACAGATATCTAGGCTCTTGTATCGATGAAGAACGTAGCGAAATACGATACTTGGTGTGAATTACAAAGTCCCGTGAAACATCGAGTCTTTGAACACAAGTTGCGCCCGAAGCCATGAGGCCGAGGGCACGCCTGCCTGGGTGTCGCACATCGTTACCTGAACGGTGGTGCACCAGATTCCTGATTTGGCTCGGTCTGGTGCACCAGATTCCTGACTTGGCTCGGTCTGGTGCCCCAGATTCATGACTTGGCTCGGTGTGGTGCACCAGATTCCTGACTTGATCCGGTGTGGTGCACCAGATTCATGATTTGGCTTGGTGTGGTGCACCAGATTCCAGACTTGGCTCGGTCTGGTGCACTAGATTCATGACTTGGCTCGGTCTGGTGCACCAGATTCCTGACTTGGCTCGGTTTGGTGCACCAGATTCCTGGTTTGGCTCGGTGTGGTGGTCCTGGTTTGTCTCGGTGTGGTGCACCGGATTCCTGACTTGGCTCGGTCTGGTGCACCGGATTCCTGACTTGGCTCGGTGTGGTGCCCAAGATTCATGACTTGGCTCGGTGTGGTGCACCAGATTCATGACTTGGCTCGGTCTGGTGCACCAGATTCCTGACTTGGCTCGGTGTGGTGCACTAGATTTATGATCTAGCTCGGTCTGATGCACCAGATTCCTGACTTGGCTCGGTCTGATGCACCAGATTCCTGACTTGGCTTGGTGTGGTGCACCAGATTCCTGACTTTGCTCGGTCTGGTGCACCAGATTCCTGACTTGGCTCGGTGTGATGCACCAGATTCCTGACTTGGCTCGGTCTGGTGCACCAGATTCTTGACTTGGCTCGGTCTGGTGCATCAGATTCATGATTTGGCTCGGTCTGGTGCACCAGATTCCTGATTTGGCTCGGTCTGGTGCACCGGATTCCTGACTTGGCTCGGTGTGGTGCACCAGACTCATGATTTGGCTCGGTCTGGTGCACCAGATTCCTGACTTGGCTCGGTCTGGTGCACCAGATTCCTGACTTGGCTCGGCCGATGCGGACAGGAACCAAGGTTGCAAGGGTCTGGTACAAATGGCACTGACCGGTTGATGGTGTTGGTGTCGGAAGATGGAGGTTCATTTTGGGTGGCTAGTGACTCGTGCACCGAGGTTGAAAGTGTTACATTGCATCACCTGTGACTCGTGCATGTCCACCGTGCTC
>JAUPTC010002271.1:0-2500 GCA_030762895.1 Sophora flavescens | reverse complement strand
TGCACCAGGTGCCAGATCTGGCTTGGTCGGTGCGGAAAAGAACCAAGGGAACAAGGGAATGGTACACCGGGCACGGGTCCCCGGGTACACCAGGTGCCGGATCTGGCTCGGTCGGTGCAGAAAGGAACCAAGGGAACGAGGGAATGGTGCATTGGGCACGGGTCCCCGGATGCACCAAGTGCCAGATCTGGCTCGGTCTGTGCGGAAAGGAACCAAGGGAACGAGGGAATGGGGCACCGGGAACGGGTCCCTGGGTGCACCAGATTCATTCTTTGGCTCAGTTTGGCTCGGTGTGGTGTACCAGATTCCTAACATGGCTCGGTGTGGTGCACCAGATTCCTGATTTGGCTCGGTGTGGTGCACCAGATTCATGACCTGGCACGGTATGGAGCACCGGTCTGGTACACCTGATTCATGGTTTGGCTCCGTCTGGTGCACTAGATTCTTGACTTGATCCGGTGTGGTGCACCAGAATCATGATTTGGCTTTGTGTGGTGCACCAGATTCCAGACTTGGCTCGGTCTGGTTAACCAGATTCATGACATGGCTCGGTCTGGTGCACCAGATTCCTGACTTGGCTCAGTATGGTGCACTAGATTCGTGGTTTGGCTCGGTGTGGTGCACCAGATTCATGACTTGGTACGGTCTAGAGCACCGGTCCGGTGCACCTGATTCATGGTTTGGCTCCGTCTGGTGCACCAGATTCATGACTTGATCCGGTGGTGCACCAGATTCATGATTTGACTCGGTGTGGTGCACCAGATTCCTGACTTGGCTCGGTCTGGTGCACCAGATTCATGACTTGGCTCGGTCTGGTGCACCAAAAAATTCCTGACTTGGCTCGGTGTGGTGCACCAGATTCCTGGTTTGGCTCGGTGTGGTGCACCAAATTCCTGACTTGGCTTGGTGTGGTGCACCAGATTCTTGACTTGGCCTGGTCTGGTGCACCAGATTCCTAACTTGGCTCGGTGTGGTGCACCAGATTCATGACTTGGCGCGGTCTGGAGCCCCAGATTCATGACTTGGCCCGGTCTGGTGCACCAGATTCAGGGTTTGGCTCGGTCTGGTGCCCCTGATTCCTGACTTGGCTCGGTGTGGTGCACCAGATTCATGATTTGGCTCGGTGTGGTGCACCAGATTCATGACTTGGCTCGGTCTGGTGCACCTGATTCATGGTTTGGCTCCGTCTGGTGCACTAGATTCATGACTTGATCCGGTGTGGTGCACCAGATTCATGATTTGGCTCGGTGTGGTGCACCAGATTCCAGACTTGGCTCGGTCTGGTGCACCAGATTCCTGATTTGGCTCGGTGTGGGGCACCAGATTCATGACTTGGCGCGGTGTAGAACACCAGTCCGGTGCACCTGATTCATGGTTTGGCTCCGTCTGGTGCACCAGATTCATGACTTGATCCGGTGTGGTGCACCTGATTCATGGTTTGGCTCCGTCTGGTGCACCAGATTCATGACTTGATCCGGTGTGGTGCACCAGATTCATGATTTGGCTCGGTGTGGTGCACCTGATTCCAGACTTGGCTCGGTCTGGTGCACCAGATTCATGACTTGGCTCGGTCTGGTGCACCAGATTCCTGACTTGGCTCAGTGTAGTGCATCAGATTCCTAGTTTGGCTCGATGTGGTGCACCAGATTCCTGACTTGGCTCGGTGTGGCACACCAGATTCCTGACTTGGCTCGGTCTGGTGCACCAGATTCCTGACTTGGCTTGGTGTGGTGCACCAGATTCCTGACTTGGCTCGGTGTGGTGCACCAGATTCCTGACTTGGCTCGGTCGGTGCGGACAGGAACCAAGGTTGCAAGGGTCTGGTGCACATGGCACTGACCGGTTGAAGGTGTTGGTGCCAGAAGATGGAGGTTCATTTTGGGTGGCTAGTGACTCGTGCACCGAGGTTCAAAGTGTTACATTGCATCACCCGTGACTCGTGCATGACCATCGTGCTCGACACACGTCGCAGATGCATCGAGCATCGACTGGAAAATGCTGTGATACAAGCTTGAGAGCATTCCCCTGACCCCCCTAGACTTTTTAGAAGGCTTGGCGAAAAAGCAAACCTGTAAACCAGGGTCCACCACATTTTAAGTATGCTAATATAACACATTTCGGCTAAAAGTTCCCAAAACTCCAACCCCTCAATGAAATGCAACGAAATTTAGACGTAAAGTTGGAAATAATATAGCAAGAGTGCCTGCAAAAATTCAGGTCAAAATTCAATTTGTAGCCTAGGTTTCTTGTCGTCGAACAGTCGCATATCCCTGATTTCGGTTGAAAAATCATAAAAGGATGTCTACCTAGCAAAAAGGATGTCTTGTGCTGGAAAATGATTCTTTGCATATTATGCTATTATAGGGGGGTAGCGGTGCAAGCCTGACCCTGACCTGGTGCCAAGCCTGGTGCACCATGGTCCACCCCCCGAACGCCGGTGCAATGATCCCCAACATTGCACATCGACCTTGCCCATGGCATGGTAGGTGACTCGATCGGG
>JAUPTC010002270.1:0-14888 GCA_030762895.1 Sophora flavescens | reverse complement strand
TCTAGGGTTAAGTCAGGATTAATAAGCATAAATAGCTGTTTACAGCCGCACAAACCAGAGAGAGACGGAAATTAGACAACTTTTACAATCGTTGTTTTTACTTTTACATTATTGGGCTTAATTGCTAAACATTGTTAATTTTCGTATTTTTCACTCATGCTGATCTTGTTGCCTTGTGCAGAGCTTGACTTGAGCTACAGATATCAGATTTTGGTGATCTTGCTGTCCCTTGAAATACAAGGAAGAGACCTACAATTTCAGTTTTCACAAGAATTGTCAAATTAGGCCAAAATCAAGGCTAAATTGGATCCCGAGTTCTCTGGCGCGGATCAGCGCGCAGACCATGATGTTCCTTCACTTAAATGGGCATAACTTACTCATCTGAAGCCCAATTAAGGCATACGATGCCTTGTTGGAAAGTTTATTCAGAGGCCCATATGTTGGTCTAGGGTTAGGTCAGGATTAACAAGAATAAATAGCAGTTTACAGCTACACAAGCTAGAGAGAGACGGAAATTAGACAACTTTTACAATCATTATTTTTGCTTTTACATTATTAGGCTTAATTTCTGAACATTGTTAATTTTCGAATTTTCACTCATCCGACCTTGTTGCCTTGCACAGAGCATAACTTGAGCTATAGATATCGGATTTTGGTGATGTTGTTGTCCCTAGAAGGATTAGTAAGAGACTTACAATTTCAGGTATCACAAGAATTGTCAAATTAGGTCAAAATCAAGGCTAAATTGGGTCCCGAGTTCTCTGGCGCAGATCAGTGCGCAGTCCATGATGTTCCTTCACTTAAATGGGCCTAACTAACTCATCTTAAGCCCAATTAAGGCATATGATACGTTGTTGGAAAGCATATTCAGATGCCCTTAATTTAGTGTAGGGTTAGGTCAGGATTAATAAGCATAAATTGCAGTTTACAGCCGGACAGTCCAGAGAGAGACGAAAATTAGACAACTTTTACAATCATTGTTTTTGCTTTTACATTATTGGGCTTTATTGTTAAACATTGTTAATTTTCGGTTTTATCACTCATCCTGAACTTGTTGCCTTGCGCAGAGTATAACTAGAGCTAGAGATATCGGATTTTGGTGATCTTGTTGTCCCTAGAAAGATAAGGAAGAGACCTACAATTTCAGCTTTGACAAGAATTGTCAAATTAGGCCAAAATCAAGGCTAAATTGGGTCGCGAGTTCTATGGCGCGGATCAGTGCGCAGTCCATGATGTTCCTTCACTTAAATGGGCCTAACTTACTCATCTTAAGCTCAATTAAGGCATATGATACCTTGTTGGAAAGCTTATTCAGAGGCCCTTATTTGGTCTAGGTTTAGGTCGGGATTAATAAGCATGAATAGCAGTTTACAGCCGCAAAAACCAGAGAGATACGGAAATTAGACAACTTTTACATTCATTGTTTTTGCTTTTACATTGTTGGGCTTAATTTCTAAACAATGTTAATTTTCGGATTTTTCACTCATCTTGACCTTGTTGCCTTGCGCAGAGCATAACTAGAGATGCAGATATCGGATTTTGGTGATCCTGATGTCCCTAGAAAGATAAGGAAGAGACCCATAATTTCAGGTTTCACAAGAATTGTCAAATTAGGAAAAAATCAACGCTAAATTGGGTCCCGAGGTCTCTGACGAGGATCAGTGCGCATTACATGATTTTCCTTCACTTAAATCGGCCTAACTTACTCATCTTAAGCCCAATTAAGGCATATGATACCTTGTTGGAAAGCTTATTCAGAGGCCCTTAATTTGTTCTAGGGTTAGGTCAGAATTAATAAGCATAAATAGCAGTTTATAAGCCACACAAGCCGGAGAGAGAGAGGAAATTAGACAACTTTTACAATCATTGTTTTTGCATTTACATTATTGGGCTTTATTTTCTAAACATTGTTAATTTTCGGATTTTTCACTCATCCTGGCCTTGTTGCCTTTCGCGAGAGCATAACTAGAGCTACATATGTCGGATTTTGGTGATCTTGTTGTCCCTAGAAAGATAAGGAAGAGACCTACAATTTCGGGTTTCACAAGAATTGTCAAATTAAGCCAAAATCAAGGCTAAATTAGGTCCCGAGATCTATGGCGGATCAGTGGACATTCCATGATGTTCCTTCACTTAAATGGGCCTACTTACTCATCTTAAGCCCAATTAAGGCATATGATACCTTGTTGGAAAGCTTATTCAGAGGCCCTTAATTCGGTCTAGGGTTAGGTCAGGATTAATAAGCATAAATACCAGTTTACAGCCTCAAAAACCAGAGAGAGACGGAAATTAGACAACTTTTAAAATCATTGTTTTTGCTTTTACATTACTGGGCTTAATTTATGAACATTGTTAATTTTCGGAATTTTCACTCATCCTGACCTTGTTGCCTTACGCAGAGCATAACTGGAGCTACATATATCGGATTTTGGTGATCTTGTTGTCCCTAGAAAGATAAGGAAGAGACCTACAATTCCAGGTGTCACAAGAATTGTCAAATTAGGCCAAAATCAAGGCTAAATTGGGTCCCGAGTTCTCTGCTGCGGATCAGTGCGCAGTCCATGATGTTCCTTTACTTAAATGGGACTAACTTACTCATCTTAAGCCCAATTAAGGCATATGATACCTTGTTGTAGAGCTTATTTTGAGGCCCTTGATTTGGTTTAGGGTTTGGTCAGGATTAATAAGCATAAATAGCAGTTTACAGTCGCACAAGCCAGAGAGAGACGGAAATTAGACAACTTTTACAATCAATGTTTTTCCTTTTACATTACTGGGCTTAATTTCTGAACATTGTTAATTTTCGGAATTTTCACTTATCCTGACCTTGTTGCCTTACGCAGAGCATAACTGGAGCTACATATATCGGATTTTGGTGATCTTGTTGTCCCTAGAAAGATAAGGAAGAGACCTACAATTTCGGATTTCACAAGAATTGTCAAATTAGGCCAAAATCAAGGCTAAATTGGGTGCCATGTTCTCTAGGCACGGATCATTCGGCAGTCCATGATGTTCCTTCACTTAAATGGGCATAACTTACTCATCTTAAGCCCAATTAAGGCATATGATACCTTGTTGGAAAGCTTATTCGAGGGCCCTTAATTTGGTCTTAGGTTAGTTCAGGATTAATAAGCAAAAATAGCAGTTTACAGCCGCAAAAACCAGAGAGAGACGGAAATTAGACAACTTTTACAATCATTGTTTTTGCTTTTACATTAATTGGGCTTAATTGATAAACATTGTTAATTTTCGGATTTTTCACTCATCCTGACCTTGTTGCCTTGCGCAGAGCATTACTTGAGCTACAGATATCGGATTTTGGTAATCTTGTTGTCCCTAGAAAGATAAGGAAGAGACCTACAATTTCAGGTTTCACAAGAATTGTCAAATTAGGCCAAAATCAAGGCTAAATTGGGTCCCGAGTTCTCTGGCGCGGATCAGTGCGCAGTCCATGATGTTCCTTTACTTAAATGGGACTAACTTACTCATCTTAAGCCCAATTAAGGCATATGATACCTTGCTGGAGAGCTTATTCGGAGGCCCCTTGATTTGGTCTAGGGTTTGGTCAGGATTAATAAGCATAAATAGCAGTTTACAGTCGCACAAGTCGAGAGAGAGGAAAAATTAGACAACTTTTACAATCATTGTTTTTGCTTTTACATTATTGGGCTTAATTGCTAAACATTGTTAATTTTCGGATTTTTCACTCATCCTGATTTTGGTTCTTTGCACAGAGCTTGACTAGAGCTACAGATGTCGGATTTGGTGATCTTGTTGTACCTAGAAAGATAAGGAAGAGACCTACAATTTCAGGTTTAACAAGAATTGTCAAATTAGTCAAAAATCAAGGCTAAATTGGATCCCGAGTTCTCTGGCGCGGATCGGTCTGCGCATCCATAATGTTCCTTCACCTTAATGGGCCTAACTTACTCATCTTAAGCCCAATTAAGGTATATGATACCTTTTTGGAAAGCTTATTTAGAGGCCCTTAATTTGGTCTAGGGTTTGGTCAGGATTAATAAGCATAAATTGCTGTTTACAGCCGCACAAGTCAGAGAGAGACGGAAATTAGACATCTTTTACAATCATTGTTTTTGCTTTTACATTATTGGGCTTAATTTCTAAACATTGTTAATTTTCGGATTTTTCACTCATCCCGATCTTGTTGCCTTGCGTGAGAGCTTGACTAGAGCTAAAGATATCGGATTTTGGTAATCTTGTTGTACCTAGAAAGATAAGGAAGAGACCTACAATTTCAGGTTTCACAAGAATAGTCAAATTAGGCCAAAATCAAGGCTAAATTGGATCCCGAGTTCTATGGCGCGGATCAGTCTGCGCAGTCCATGATGTTCCTTCACTTAAATGGGCCTAACTTACTCATCTTAAGCGCAATTAAGGCATATGATACCTTGTTGAAAATTTTATTCAGAGGCCCTTAATTTGGTCTAGGGTTAGGTCAGGATTAATAAGCATAAATAGCAGTTTACAGCTGCAAAAGCCAGAGAGAGACGGAAATTAGACAACTTTTACAATCATTGTTTTTGCTTTTACATTATTGGGCTTAATTGCTAAACATTGTTAATTTTCGGATTTTTCACTCTACCTGACCTATTTGCCTTGCGCAGAGCTTGACTAGAGCTACAGATATCGGATTTTGGTGATCTTGTTGTCCCTAGAAAGATAAGAAAGAGACCTAAAATTTCAGGTTTCACAAGAATTGTCAAATTAGGCCAAAATCAAGCCTAAATTGGGTCCCGAGTTCTCTGGTGCGGATCTGTGCGCAGTCCATGATGTTCCTTCACTTAAATGGGACTAACTTACTCATCTTAAGCCCAATTAAGGCATATGATACCTTGTTGGAAAGCTTATTCAGAGGCCTCAATTTGGTCTAGGGTTAGGTCAGGATGAATAAGCATAAATAGCAGGTTACAGCTGCCAAACAAGAGAGAGACGGAAACTAGACAACTTTTACAATCATTGTGTTTGCTTTACACTATTGGGCTTAATTGGGCTTAATTGCTAAACATTTCTAATTTTCGGAATTTTCTTACATCCTGACCTTGTTGAGTTGCGCAGAGCATAACTAGAGCTACAGATATCGGATTTTGGTGATCTTGCTGTCCCTAGAAAGATAAGGAATAGACCTACAGTTTCAGGTTTCACAAGAATTATCAAATTAGGACAAAATAAAGGTTAAATTAGGTCCCGAGTTCTCTGGCGGGGATCAGGGCACAGTCCATGATGTTCCTTCACATAAATGGGCCTAACTTACTCATCTTAAGCCCAATTAAGGCATATGATACCTTGCTGGAAAGCTTATTGAGAGGCTCTTAATTTGGTCTAGGGTTTGGTCAGGATTAATAAGCATAAATTGCTGTTTACAGCCGCACAAGTTAGAGAGAGACGGAAATTAGGCAACATTTACAATCATTGTTTTTGCTTTTACATTATTGGGCTTAATTTCTAAACATTGTTAATTTTCGGATTTTCCCTCATCCCGACCTTGTTGCCTTGCGGAGAGCTTGACTAGAGCTAAAGATATCGGATTTTGGTGATCTTGCTGTCCCTAGAAAGATAAGGAAGAGACCTACAATTTCAGGTGTCACAAGAATTGTCAAATTAGGCGAAAATCATCGCTAAATTGGGTCCCGAGTTCTCTGGCGCAGATCAGTGCGCAGTCCATGATGTTCCTTCACTTAAATGGGCCTAACTTAGTCATCTTAAGCTTAATTAAGGCATATGATACCTTGTTGGAAAGCTTATTCAGAGGTCCCTAATTTGTTCTAGGGTTAGGTCAGGATTAATAAGCATAAATAGCAGTTTACAACCTCACAAAATAGAGAAAGACAGAAATTCGACAACTTTTACAATCATTGTTTTTTCTTTTACATTATTGGGTTTAATTGCTAACCATTGTTAATTTTCGGATTTTTCACTCATCCTGATCTTGTTGCTTTGCGCAGAGCTTGACTAGAGCTACAGATATCGGATTTTGGTGATCTTGTTGTACCTAGAAAGATAAGGAAGAGACCCACAATTTCAGGTTTCACAAGAATTGTCAAATTAGGCCAAAATCAAGGCTAAATTGGATCCCGAGTTCTCTGGCGCGGATCGATCAGCGAATCCATGATGTTCCTTCACTTAAATGGGCCTAACTTACTCATCTTAAGCGCAATTAAGGCATATGATAGCTTGTTGAAAAGTTTATTCAGAGGCCCTTAATTTGGTCTAGGGTTAGGTCAGGATTAATAAGCATAAATAGCAGTTTACAGCTGCAAAAGCCAGAGAGAGACGGAAATTAGACAACTTTTACAATCATTGTTTTTGGTTTTACAATATTGGGCTTAATTGCTAAACATTGTTAATTTTCGGATTTTTCACTCTCCCGACCTATTTGCCTTGCGCAGAGCTTGACTAGAGCTACAGATATCGGATTTTGGTGATCTTGTTGTCCCTAGAAAGATAAGGAAGAGACCTACAATTTCAGGCTTCACAAGAATTGTCAAATTAGAAAATCAAGACTAAATTGGATCCCGAGTTCTATGGCGCGGATCGATCGCGATCCCATGATGTTCCTTCACTTAAATGGGCCTAACTTACTCATCTTAAGCCCAATTAAGGCATATGATACCTTTTTGGAAATCTTATTCAGAGGCCCTTAATTTGGTCTAGGGTTAGGTCAGGATTAATAAGTATAAATAGTAGTTTACAGACGCACAAGCCAGAGAGAGACGGAAATTTAACAACTTTTATAATCCTTGTTTTTTTCTTTTACATTATTGGGCTTAAATGCTAAACATTGCTAATTTTCGGATTTTTCGTACATCCTGACCTTGTTGCCTTTCTCCGAGCATAACTAGAGCTACATATATCGGATTTTGGTGATCTTACAGTCCTTAGAAAGATAAGGAATAGACCTACAGTTTCAGGTATCACAACAATTGTCAAATTAGGCCAAAATAAAGGTTAAATTGGGTCCCGAGTTCTCTGGCGGGGATCAGGGCACAGTCCATGATGTTCCTTCACTTAAATGGGTCTAACTTACTTATCTTAAGCCCAATTAAGGCATATGATACCTTGTTGGAAAGCTTATTCAGGGGCCCTTAATTTGGTCTAGGGTTTGGTCAGGATTAATAAGCATAAATAACAGTTTACAGCCGCACAAGACAGAGAGAGACGTAAATTAGACAACTTTTACAATCATTGTTTTTGCTTTTATATAATTGGGCTTAATTGTTAAATATGGTTGATTTTCGGATTTTTCACGCATCGTGACCTTGTTTCCTTGCGCAGAGCTTGACTAGAGCTACAGATATCGGATTTTTGGTGATCTTGTTGTCCCTAGAATGATAAGGAAGAGACCTACAATTTCAGGTTTCACAAGAATTGTCAAATTAGGCCAAAATCAAGGCTGAATTGGATCCCGAGTTCTATGGCAAGGATCGGTCGCAATCCATGATGTTCCTTCACTTAAATGGGCCTAACTTACTCATCTTAAGCGAAATTAAGGCATATGATACCTTGTTGAAAAGCTTATTCAGAGGCCCTTAATTTGGTCTAGGATTTAGGTCGGGATTAATAAGCATAAATAGTAGTGTACAGCCGCACAAGCCAGAGAGAGACGGAAATTAGACAACTTTTCCAATCATAGTTTTTGCTTTTACATTATTGGGCTTAATTGCTAAAATTGTTAATTTTCGGATTTTTCACTCATCCCGACCTTGTTGCCTTACGCGAGAGCTTGACTAGAGCTACGGATATCGGATTTTGGTGATTTTGTTGTCCCTAGAAAGATAAGGAAGAGACCTACAATTTCAGGCTTCACAAGAATTGTCAAATTAGGCCAAAATCAAGGCTAAATTGGGTCCCAGAGTTCTATGGCGTGGATCGGTTACGCGATCCATGATGTTCCTTCACTTAAATGGGCCTAACTTACTCATCTTAAGCGCAATTAAGGCATATGATAGCTTGTTGAAAAGTTTATTTAGAAGCCCTTAATTTGGTATAGGGTTAGGTCAGGATTAATAAGCATAAATAGCAGTTTATAGCCGCACAAGCCAGATAGAGACGAAAATTCGACAACTTTTATAATCATTGTTTTATCTTTTACATTATTGGGCTTAATTGATAAACATTGTTAATTTTCGGATTTTTCACTCATTCTGACCTTGTTGCATTATGCAGAGCATAACTATAGCTACAGATATCGGATTTTGGTGATATTGCTGTCCCTAGAAAGATAAGGAAGAGACCTACAAATTAAGTTGTCGCAAGAATTGTCAAATTAGGCCAAAATCAAGCCTAAATTGGGTCCCGAGTTCTCTGGTGCGGATCAGTGCGCAGTCCATGATGTTCCTTCAGTTAAATGGGACTAACTTACTCATCATAAGCCCATTTAAAGCATATGTACCTTGTTGGAAAGCTTATTCAGAGGCCTTAGTTTGGTCTAGGGTTAGGTCTGGATTAATAAGCATAAATAGCAGGTTACAGCCGCCAAGCCAGAGAGAGACAGATATTAGAAAACTTTTACAATCATTGTGTTTGCTTTACATTATTGGGCTTAATACTTAAACATTGCTAATTTTCGTATTTTTCGTACATCCTGACCTTGTTGAGTTGTGCAGAGCATAACTAGAGCTATAGATTTCGGATTTTGGTGATCTTGCTGTCCCTAGAAAGATAAGGAATAGACCTACAATTTCAGGTTTCACAAGAATTGTCAAATTAGGCCAAAATAAAGGCTAAATTGGGTCCCGAGTTCTCTGGCGGGGATCACGGCACAGTCCATGATGTTCCTTCACTTAAATGGGCCTAACTTACTCATCTTAAGCCCAATTAAGGCATATGATACCTTGTAGGAAAGCTTATTCAGAAGCCCTTAATTTGGTCTTGGGTTAGGTCAGGATTAATAAGCATAAATAGTAGTTTATAGCCGCACAAGCCAGAGAGAGACGGAAATTTGACGACTTTTATAATCATTGTTTTTGCTTTTACATAATTGGGCTTAATTGCTAAAATTGTTAATTTTCGGATTTTTCACTCATCCTGACCTTGTTGCCTTGCGCAGAGCTTGACTAGAGCTACATGTATCGGATTTTGGTTATCTTGTTGTCCCTAGAAAGATAAGGAAGAGACCTACAATGTCAGGTTTCACAAGTCCATAATGATCCTTCACTTAAATGGGTCTAACTTACTCATCTTAAGCCCAATTAAGACTTATGATACCTTGCTGGAAAGCTTCTTCAGAGGTCCTTAATTTGGTCTAGGGGATTGGTCATGATTAATAAGCATAAATAGCAGTTTACAGCCGCACAAGCTGGAGAGAGACGTATATTAGACAACTTTTACAATCATTGTTTTTGGCTTTTACTTTATTGGGCTTAATTGCTAAACATTGTTAATTTTCGGATTTTTCACTCATCTTGACTTTGTTGCCTTACACAGAGCATAACTAGAGATACCGATATCGGATTTTGTTGATCTTGCTGTCCCTAGAAAGATATGGAAGAGACCTACAATTTCAGGTGACACAAGAATTATCAAATTAGAACAAAATCAAGGCTAAATTGGTTCCCGGGTTCTCTCAGCGCGGATCGATTGCAATCCATGATGTTCCTTCACTTAATTGGGCCGAACTTACTCATCTTAAGTCCAATTAAGGCATATGATACCTTGTTGGAAAGCTTATTCGGAGGCCCTTAATTTGGTCTAGGGTTTGGTCAGGAATAAGAAGCATAAATAGCAGTTGACAGCCGCACAAGCCAGAGAGAGAGACAGAAATTAGACAACTTTTACAATCATTGGTTTTGCTTTTACATAATTGGGCTTATTTGCCAAACATTGTTAATTTTCGGATTTTTCACTGATCGTGACCTTGTTGCCTTGCGCAGAGCTTGACTAGAGCTACAAATATCGAATTTTTGGTGATCTTGTTGTCCTTAGAAAGATAAGGAAGAGACCTACAATTTCAGGCTTCACAAGAATTGTCAAATTAGGCCAAAATCAAGGCTAAATTGGATCTCGAGTTCTCTGGTGCGGATCAGTATGCAGTCCATGATGTTTCTTCACTTAAATGGGCCTAACTTACTCATCTTAAGCCCAATTAAGGCATATGATACCATGTTGGAAGGCTTATTCAGAGGCCCTTAATTTGGTCTCGGGTTAGGTCAAGATTAATAAGCATAAATGGCAGTTTACCGCCGCACATGCCAGAGAGAGACGGAAATTTGACAACTTTTACAATCATTGTTTTTGCTTTTACATTATTGGGCTTAATTGCTAAACATTGTTAATTTTTAGATTTTTCACTCATCCTGACCTTGTTGCCTTACGCACAGCATAACTAGAGCTACAGATATCAGATTTTGGTGATCTTGATGTCCCTTGAAAGATATGGAAGACACCTACAATTTCAGTTTTCACAAGAATTTTCAATTTAGGCCAAAATCAAGGCTAAATTGGGTGTTGTGTTCTCTGGCACGGATCAGTGCGCAGTCCATGATGTTCTTTCACTTAAATGGGCCTGACTTACTCATCTTAAGCCCAATTAAGGTATATGATACCTTGTTGGAATGCTTATTCAGAGGCCTATAATTTGGTCCAGGGTTAGGTAAGGATTAATAATCATAAAAAACAGTTTACAGCCGCACAAGCCAGAGAGAGACAGAAATTAGACAACTTTTATAATCATTGTTTTTTCTTTTACATTATTCGGCTTAAATACTAAACATTGTTAATATTCCGAGTTTTCATTCATCCTGACCTTGTTGCCATGCGCAGAGCATAACCTGAGATACAAATATCAGATTTTGGTGAACTTGGTGTCCCTGAAAAGGTAAGGAAGGGACCTACAATTTCAGGTGTCACAAGAATTGTAAAATTAGGCCAAAATCAGGGCTAAATTGGGTCCCGAGTTCTCTGGCGTGGATCAGTGCTCAGTCCATGATGTTCCTTCACTTAAATGGGCCTAACTTACTCATCTTAAACCCAATTAAGGCATATAATACCTTGTTGGAAAGCTTATTCAGAGGCACTTAATTTGGTCTAGGGTTAGGTCAGGATTAATAAGCATAAATAGCAGTTTACAGCCACACAAGGCACAGAGAGACGGAAATTAGACAACTTTTGTAATCATTGTTTTTTCTTTTACATTATTGGGCTTAATTGCTAACCATTGTTAATTTTGGGATTTTTCACTCATCCTGACCTTGTTGCCTTACACAGAGCATAACTAGAGATACAGATATCGGATTTTTGTGATCTTGTTGTCCCTAGAAAGATAAGGTAGAGACCTACAATTTCAGGTTACACAAGAATTGTCAAATTAGGCCAAAATCAAGGCTAAATTAAATCCCGAGATCTCTGGCACGGATCAGTGCGCAGTCCATGATGTTCCTTCACTTAAATGGGCCTAACTTACTCATCTTAAGCACAATTAAGGCATATGATACCTTGTTGGAAAGCTTATCAGAGGCCCTTAATTTAGTCTAGGGTTAGGTCAGGATTAATAAGCATAAATAGCAGTTTACAGCCGCACAAGCCAGAGAGAGACGGAAATTCGAAAACTTTTGTAATCATTGTTTTATCTTTTACATTAATGGTCTTAATTGCTAAACATTGTTAATTTCCGGATTTTTCATTCATCCTGACCTTGTTGCCTTGTGCAGAGCATAACTAGAGATACAAATATCGGATTTTGGTGATCTTTGCTGTCCCTAGAAAGATAAGGAAGAGACCTACAATTTCAGGTTTCACAAGAATTGTCAAGTTAGGCCAAAATCAAGGCTAAATTGGGTCCAGAGTTCTCGGCGCGGATCGGTGCGCGATCCATGAAGTTCCTTCACTTAAATGGGCCTAACTTACTCATCTTAAGCCCAATTAAGGCATATGATACCTTGTTGAAAAGCTTATTCAGAGGTTCTTAATTTGGTCTAGGGTAAGATCGGGATTAATAAGAATAAATAGCAGTTTGCAGTCGCACAAACCAGAGAGAGACGGAAATTAGACAACTTTTACAATCTTTGTTTTTTGCTTTTACATTATTGGGCTTAATTGCTAAAATTGTTATTTTTCAGATTTTTCACTCATCCTGACCTTGTTCCCTTACGCAGAGCATAACTGGAGCTACAAATATCTGATCTTGGTGATCTTACTGACCCTTGAAAGATATGGAAGAGACCTACAATTTCAGTTTTCACAAGAATTTTCAATTTAGGCTCAAATCAAGGCTAAATTGGGTGCCGTGGTTCTCCCGGCACGGATCGATCGCGATCCATGATGTTCCTTCACTGAAATGGGCCTAACTTACTCATCTTAGGCACAAATAAGGTATATGATACCTTGTTGGAAAGCTTATTCAGAGGCCTTTAATTTGGTCTAGGGTTAGGTCAGGATTAATAAGCATAAATAGCAGTTTACAGCCGAGCCAGAGAGAGACGGAAGTTAGACAAATTTTATAATCATTGTTTTTTCTTTTACATTATTGGGCTTAATTGCTAAACATTGTTAATTTTTAGATTTTTCACTCATCCTGACCTTGTTACCTTGCGCAGAGCATAACTAGAGATACAGATATCGGAATTTGGTGATCTTGCTGTCCCTAGAAAGATAAGGAAGAGACCTACAATTTCAGGTCTCACAAGAATTGCCAAATTAGGCCAAAATCAAGGCTAAATTGGGTGTCGTGTTCTCTGGTGCGGATCAGTGCGCAGTCCATGATGTTCCTTCACTAAAATGGGCCTAACTTACTCAACTTATGCCCAATTAAGGCATATGATACCTTGTTGGAAAGCTTATTTTGAGGCCCTTAATTTGGTCTAGGGTTAGGTCAGGATGAATAAGCATAAATCACAGTTTACAGCCGCACAAGCCAGAGAGAGGCGGAAATTATACAACTTTTACAATCATTATTTTTGCTTTTACATAATTGGGCTTAATTGCTAAATATTGTTAATTTTCGGATTTTTCACTCATCGTGACCTTGTTGCCTTGCGCAGAGAATAACTAGAGCTACATATATCGGATTTTTGGTGATCTTGTTGTTCCTAGAAAGATAAGGAAGAGACCTACAATTTCAGGCTTCACAAGAATTGTCAAATTTAGCAAAAATCAAGGCTAAATTGGATCCCGAGTTCTCTGGCGCGGATCGCATGATCCATGAAGTTCCTTCACTAAAATGGGCCTAACTTACTCATCTTAAGCTCAATTAAGGCATATGATACATTGTTGGAAATCTTATTCAGAGGCCCTTAATTTGGTCTAGGGTTAAGTCAGGATTAATAAGCATAAAGAGCAGTTTATTGCCGCACAAGCCAGAGAGACGAAAATTCGAAAACTTTTATAATCATTGTTTTATCTTTTACATTATTGGGCTTAATTGCTAAACATTGTTAATTTTCGAATTTCTCATTCATCCTGACCTTGTTGCCTTGCGCAGAGCATAACTAGAGATACAGATATCGGATTTTGGTGTTCTTGCTATCCCAAGAAAGATAAGGAAGAGACCTACAATTTCAGGTTTCACAAGAATTGTCAAGTTAGGCCAAAATCAAGGCTAAACTGGGTCCCGAGTTGTCGCGCCGATCAGGTGCAGCCCATGAAGTTCCTTCACTTAAATGGGCCGAACTTACTCATCTTAAGCCCAATTAAGGCATATGATACCTTGTTGGAAAACATATTCGGAGGCCCTTAATTTGGTCTAGGGTTAGGTCAGATTAATAAACATAAATAGCAGTTTACACAGACAAGCTTGAGAGAGACGGAAATTAGACAACTTTGATAATCAATATTTTTTCTTTTACATTATTGGGCTTAATTGATAAACATTGTTAATTTTCGGATTTTTCACTCATCGTGACCTTGTTGCCTTACGGAGAGCATACCTAGAGCTACAGATATCGGATTTTGGTGATCTTGTTGTCCCTTGAAAGATAAGGAAGAGACCTACAAATTAAGTTTTCACAAGAATTGTCAAATTTGGGCAAAATCAAGGCTAAATTGGGTCCCAAGTTCTCCGCACGGATGTAAGCGCATCCATGATGTTCCTTCAGTTAAATGGGCCTAACTTACTCATCTTAAGCCCAATTAAGGCATATGATACTTTGTTGGAAAGCTTATTCAGAGGCCCTTCATTTTGTCTAGGGTTAGGTCAGGATTAATAAGCATAAATAGCATTTTACAGCCGCACAAGCCATTAAGAGACAGAAATTAGACAACTTTTACAATCATTGTTTTTGCTTTTACATAATTGGTCTTAATTGCTAAACATTGTAAATTTTCGGATTTTTAACTCATCGTGACCTTGTTGCCTTTGGCGCAGAGCTTGACTAGAGCTACATATATCGGATTTTTGGTGATCTTGTTGTCCTTAGAAAGATAAGGAAGAGACCTACAATTTGAGGCTTCACAAGAATTGTCAAATTAGGCCAAAATCAAGGCTAAATTGGATCCCGAGTACTGCACACGGATCGCTATGTCACTCCACGATGTTCCTTCACTAAAATGGGCCTAAGTTACTCAACTTATGCCCAATTAAGGCATATGATACCTTGTTGGAAAGCTTATTCAGAGCTCCTTAATTTGGTCTAGGGTTAGGTCAGGATTAATAAGTATAAATCACAGTTTGCAGCCGCATAAGCCAGAGAGAGGAGGAAATTAGACAACTTTTACAATCATTGTTTTTGCTTTTACATAATTGGGCTTAATTGCTAAACATTGTTAATTTTCGGATTTTTCACTCATCGTGACCATGTTGCCTTGCGCAGAGCTTGACTAGAGCTACATATATCAGATTTTGGTGATCTTGTTGTCCCTAGAAAGATATGGAAGAGACCTACAATTTCGAGCCACAAGAATTGTCAAATTAAGCAAAAATCAAGGCTAAATTAGAT
>JAUPTC010002269.1:0-14904 GCA_030762895.1 Sophora flavescens | reverse complement strand
TCATCCCTTGCTATCCGGCTCAAGTGATCTGCTACCAAATTTTCAGCTCCACTTTTATCCTTTATCTCCACATTGAATTCTTGGAGCAAAAGCATCCACCGGATCATTCTTGGCTTAGCTTCTGGTTTCTTTAACAGATATTTCAGAGCTGCATGGTCAGTAAAAACAATGACCCTAGAACCTAGCAAATAAGACCTAAACTTATCAAGTGCAAATACAACAGCTAGCAGTTCTTTCTCAGTGGTGGTGTAATTTGACTGTGCAGCATCTAATGTCCTAGAAGCATAGTAAATTACATGGGCAACCTTGCCCACCCTTTGTGCCAGAACTGCTCCCACAGCAAAATTGGAAGCATCACACATTAGTTCAAAAGGGAGTGTCCAGTCAGGGGGCTGGATGACAGGGGTAGAAGTCAATGCTTTTTTTAGATAGTCAAATGCTTTCTTGCACTTTTCATCAAACTGGAACAGGGCATCATTCTTCAGCAGGTTTGACAAGGGCAGTGCTATCTTGCTGAAGTCCTTGATAAAGCGCCTGTAGAAACCTGCATGTCCAAGAAAAGAACGGATCTCGCGTACGCAAGATGGGTAAGGCAATGAAGAAATCACATTAATTTTTGCAGGATCTACTGAAATGCCTTCTTAGAAATAACATGACCTAAAACTATCCCTTGTTCCACCATAAAGTGGCATTTCTCATAGTTTAAAATCAAATCAGTCTCAATACATCTTTGTAGAACTAGACTCAGACTATGCAGACATGCATCAAATGAGGAGCCATATACAGTAAAATCATCCATGAACACCTCTATGCAATTTTCAATAAATTCAGAGAAAATGCTAAGCATGCATCTTTGAAAGGTGCCAGGAGCATTACAAAGGCCAAATGGCATCCTCCTATAAGCAAACGTACCGAAGGGGCACGTGAAAGTGGTCTTTTCCTGATCCTCAGGGGCAATATGAATCTGGAAATACCCGGAAAAGCCATCAAGAAAGCAATAATGAGATTGACCAGCCAGCCGATCCAGCATCTGATCTATGAACGGCAAAGGAAAATGATCCTTTCTGGTGGCCTGGTTCAACTTCCTATAGTCTATACAAACTCGCCAGCTATTCTGGACTCTAGTAGGCACAAGCTCATTATTTTCATTCCTAACTACTGTTAGACCAGACTTCTTTGGTACAACTTGCACCGGACTTACCCAAGTACTATCAGAGATGGGGTATATAATACCTGCCTGTAGAAGCTTAGTCACCTCTTTCTTCACCACATCCAAAATCAATGGGTTTAGTCGCCTTTGGGCCTGTCTGACTGGCTTAGCCCCATCCTCCAATAAAATTCTGTGCATGCATCTGGAGGGGCTAATTCCTGGAATATCAGCCAATGTCCACCCAATAGCCTTCTTGTGCTTCTTCAGAACCTCCAATAGCTTTGCTTCCTGGTCAGAGTCAAGGATGGAAGAGATGATGACTGGAAGTCTTTCATTTGTCTCCAGGTAAGCATACTTCAGGTTTTCTGGGAGTGGCTTGAGCTCTAAGGAGGGCGGCTGCTCAACAGATGGTGCATTGGGAGTAGCCATGATGCCACGGACTTCTGCAGAACAGACAGCTTCACTCTCACTATCACTATCACCCTGCAAAGTTGAATCCAGAAACTCAGAACAAACAGAACAAGGGTTAGTGTCAGTACAGTTAGTACAAGTATATACATCATCAAGACCAAAAATGAAAGGAAAATCTGAAACAAAGTCCTCATGGGTATCCTCAATAAGCTCAGAAAGCAACTCTAAGTGGAAAACAGAGTGCTCCTCCACTGGGTGTTTCATAGCATCAAAGATCTTGAACTTGGCCACAATACCACCAAACTCCATAGACATAGTCCCATCATACACATCAATCTTAGTCTTGGATGTCATCATGAATGGTTTGCCCAAGATTATTGGTGATCTACTGGAATGAGTCTCTCCTGCCATGTCTAGGATGTAGAAGTCCGCAGGGAAGATCAAATCATCAACTTGCACTAGCACATCCTCTACCATTCCCATAGGTCGGGCACTGGTCCTGTTAGCCAACTGGATGGTAAGACCTGTGTACTGCAATGGCCCAAGATCAAGGTTGTTAAAGATGGAGGTAGGCATGACATTTATGGATGCTCCCAAGTCCAACATGCAGTTTTCAAACTTCCTGTCCCCAATAGTGCATGGAATAGTAAATGTGCCTGGGTCCTTGCACTTCTGTGGTAGTGCCTGAGTAGGGGCTAAAACAGCAACTCTCTCCGGTGCAAGCCTAGACTGGATAAGAGCTGAGACATTTAAACAACTGACGTTAAAAGTGAACCATTTAACTTCAGTTCTTTTAACAACTGAAGTAAAAGGTGATTGATTTTTTTGTGAGCCACTTTTAACGTCAGTTCTTTAAACAACTGACGTTAAAAGTGAACCTTTTAACTTCAGTTCTTTTAACAACTAAAGTAAAGGGTGATTGATTTTCTAGTCAGCCACTTTTAACGTCAGTTCTTTAAACAACTGACGTTAAAAGTGAACCTTTTAACTTCAGTTCTTTTAACAACTGAAGTAAATGGTGATTGATTTTTTAATGAGACACTTTTAACATCAGTTCTTTAAACAACTGACGTTAAAAGTGAACCTTTTAACTTAAGTTATTTTAACAACTGAAGTAAAAGGTGATTGATTTTCTAGTCAGTCACTTTTAACGTCAGTTCTTTAAACAACTGACGTTAAAAGTGAACCTTTTAACTTCAGTTCTTTTAACAACTGAAGTAAAAGGTGATTGATTTTCTAGTGAGCCACATTCAACATCAGTTCTTTAAACAACTGAGGTTAATAGTGAACCTTTTAACTTCAGTTCTTTTAACAACTGAAGTAAAAGGTGATTGATTTTCTAGTGAGCCACTTTTAACGTCAGTTCTTTAAACAACTGACGTTAAAAGTGAACCTTTTAACTTCAGTTCTTTTAACAACTGAAGTAAAAGGTGATTGATTTTTTGTGAGCCACTTTTAACGTTAGTTCTTTAAACAACTGACGTTAAAAGTGAACCTTTTAACTTCAGTTCTTTTAACAACTGAAGTAAAAGGTGATTGATTTTTTTGTGAGCCACTTTTAACGTCAGTTCTTTAAAAAACTGACGTGAAGAGTGAACCTTTTAACTTCAATTCTTTTAACAACTGATGTAAAGGGTGATTGATTTTCTAGTCAGCCACTTTTAACGTCAGTTCTTTAAACAACTGACGTTAAAAGTGAACCTTTTAACTTCAGTTCTTTTAACAACTGAAGTAAAAGGTGATTGATTTTTTAGTGAGCCACTTTTAACGTCAGTTCTTTAAACAACTGACGTTAAAAGTGAACTTTTTAACTTCGGTTCTTTTAACAACTGAAGTAAAAGGTGATTGATTTTTTTGTGAGCCACTTTTAACGTCTGTTCTTTAAACAACTGACGTTAAAAGTGAATGGTCGCGCTGTCGCGCACTCGCCAAAAAGGACGAGCGGTTTATAAAAACGTAGTTTAGGGCGACAACTCGGATGTCGTCTCACAAGGACTCTTGACTTGTTATTTACCACAAAAATCAGTTTGGGGGGGGGGGGGGTTGGTTTGAATTGCAAATGGAAAACAATGCAAAAACAGAACAATAAAACAGAGCAAGTTGAAAAGATTATCAAATAACGAAAGACAATTAATCTACTGTTCTCGAATTTCCAACTATCATCGGTTCATGTAATTCCAAGCCCTAAGCAGATTCTAATCCCCTTTCAGTTGTAGCAACAATTAACAAACGAAATTGCTACTACGGATATATGTTCCTATTCCCGAATTAAACAAACGGGGTTAAGCCCTCATGAACTAAACGAACATGAATGAACACCCGCGAATTAAACAAACGCGATTAAGTATAGGAACATAACATCACTGAAATGAATCAACACAACACTATACACTCCTGAATTAAACAAACATAAATGTATAATATGGTATTGAAAAGGGAAAAGCAATTAAAATAGGAATTACAAAACCTCAAGTGTAGTGAAATTCGATTACAGTAGACTAATCATAGAAAATTAGTTCTCCATGAGAAAAACGAAACACACATAAAAATGTAAAAACAATGGAGAAGCAAAAAGTTCTTTCAATTTGCCCAGAACAGCCTTTTATACTATTCAGAAACTAAGCCCACTTGCGAGGCGAACACTCGCTCGTGAGACGAATATCATGAACAATCTGCAACGTTTGGTCTTCTCGCGGGGCGAAGTACTGCTCGCGTGTGAGGAATGGAAGAGTCATGGCTTCTGGTCTTCAGTCTCGTGAGGCGAGACATGGATCCGCGAGGCGACACAGAACGGGTTGCATTTCTCTGGAACAGTCAGCCTTCAGGGTCGCGAGGCGAGATGTTGTTCGCGGGGCGAACCAGAGAGGATGACAATTTTACTGTTCAGCTGGCTTTCAGGTTCGCGAGGCGAGAAGACTCTCTTGAGGCGAATTCCTCCAGACTTGAAATTTCCCTGATTCTTTATTCTCTTGACTTCTAACTTAACCTGAAAACAACAAAATAGCCATAAGTGCTTTATTTGACTCAAAACTGGCTAAATTAACCTAAAACTACTTTAGAGACTCAAAACCTTGCTTGAGGACAATCTAATCCAATTTGGGTGAAAATGAGATATAATTAGCACAAAACCCTGGTCATACTAGCCATAAAACTAGATGAGCCAGAGGCTTATCAAAATACCCCAAACTTAAACTTTGCTTGTCCCCAAGTAAACTAAAACTCAAAAATCAAAAAGACTCAAGACATGGCAAGCTTAAAAGATTCAATCAACCTTGCACAAATTTCAAGCAATACATCAAAGCAGTATTCTTCAATGTTCCCCCCTTTCAACAAAACAATTCCCCACAGTCATTTATTCTGAACAATTGAGAAATTCATCATTCAAACAATCATTAATCTAAGTAGGGGATCCAAGTTACACACAAGAGGGAGATCACCAAATTCAAACAACTGCCTTCCTCACAAGGGCATTTAGTGTTTCACTCAATCCGCTCAGTTTGTCTAGGTTAGCAACAATTCACTCAATTTCACTTTTAAGAGCACTTCCCATAAATTTGATTTTCATCTCCAATGATTCCCACAGAAAACATGCATGCAACATCAAAAGGTCTTTTATGGGTTGTAATGGGGCCTGGCTAAGGGTAGGATTTACAAAGGAACTTGGCTGAAGACCCTAGGAACTAAGAGAGCATGAGCTTTTTACACTTTGAATTTAAACTCAAGTTCCTTTTTTCATTTTTCATTTGCCTTGGGAGACTACAGCCTTTTTATTCAAATAGCCTTTTTGAAATTTTTGTACTTTTTTTTATTATTTTTTTTCCTGCTTTTCTTTTCTTTTTCTATTTTTTTCTTTTTGGCCCTTGGCTCCAACCTTTTTATTATATTTTTTTCTTTTTCTCAATCCAGAATGACATGTAACATCATTGTAGCCACCCCAAACTTAGTTTCTTGCAAACCAATCTCTTACTAAGATTCCATGCTCTCCTAATCCTAAGATCGGGTTAACATGGGTTTTTCAGATTTTAGCTTGTAACATAGGGTTATCAAGAATTAATAGGCTAATTAGGCTCAAAGGGGCTAACTAGGGAACATGCATTAGGGACTGGTTATTTTAGGCTAAGTATTTATTTACAAAGAAAATGTCTAAATCATTTGAAGCAAACACATAAACATGCAAACCATAAAGAGATTCAAGCAAATTCGGGAAAGTGCTACTTGAAAGTGATTCTCACAGTTTAAAACATGTTGGAGGCTCAAAACCTCACCTGGACATTTTTGCAAATTGTTTGATAGAGATTCTATCCCTAGTGTGTGCTTCCCTTCACCCCAAACTTATCATAAATCATGACATCACAACAAAATCTCAAAGTTCAGATTTCAATCACATGGGGATCACTTTTCAAAAAAAAAATCCAGCCTAGGGGGAATCATCACATCAGTCATGCAATCAATCTGTGCAAAATCAATCAAAATCAATCAAACTTTCCAACAAAAGACTCAACACAATTTATTCAACAGCTAAAAGAAATACAAGACAAAACAAAACTACAACTAGTTCCCTCCCCCACACTTAAAACATGCATTGTCCCCAGTGAAACAACATGACTATAAAATCAGAGTGAGGAAAAGGAAAGGGTACTCCCTGATCAAGTGTCAGTGTAGGTGGGAGCTTCCAAGGAGAGCTCCTCAACAATAGCATCTGCAGGAACACCAGCATCCACACCATGGAATGGCTTCAGCCTCTGCCCGTTAACTTTGAAGGACTTGTTGCTACCTGCAACTTTAATCTCTAATGCACTATAAGGAAACACATTAGTAACAACAAATGGTCCAATCCACTTGGACCTAAGTTTCCCAGCCATCAATTTCAGGTGAGAGTTAAACAGTAAGACTTGCTGGCCCACATAATTTTTTTTCCTATTAATCATCCTATCATGAAAATATTTTGTTTTTTCTTTATAAATCATGGATCTTTCATAGGCTTCTAGCCTAAGCTCCTCAAGCTGCTGCAACTGTAGTTTCCTTTCAATACCAGCTTTCTTCATTTCCAAGTTACAGCACTTGACTGCCCAATATGCACAGTACTCAACTTCCACCGGGAGGTGACATGCCTTACCAAATTCCAGCCTAAAAGGGGACATTCCTATTGGCGTCTTGAAAGCGGTCCTCTGAGCCCACAGTGCGTCTTCCAGACGGCGGCTCCAGTCCTTCCTATTCGGCTGAACCATTTTCTCCAAAATCTGCTTGATCTCCTTGTTTGATATCTCAGCCTGGCCATTGGTCTGGGGATGATAAGCAGTGGAAACTCTATGCACAACTCCATATTTCCTGAGTAAGGCTTCCATGGTTCGGTTGCAGAAGTGAGTGCCCTGATCACTGATAATAGCCCGAGGTATTCCAAACCTACAAAAAATGTTGGACCTAACAAATTTTGAAACAACTTTAGCATCGTTAGTCCTAGTGGGGATTGCTTCCACCCACTTTGAAACATAGTCAACAACCAAAAGAATGTACAGAAAACCAAAAGAAGGAGGGAAAGGACCCATAAAATCAATCCCCCACACATCAAAAACCTCACAAAAAAGCATGGGCTGCTGAGGCATCTCACTCCTACTAGTGATGGCAGGGCCTGCTGTTTGACACTCCTTACAATTCCTGTAGACCTCATAGGCATCTCTAAAAATTGTGGGCCAGTAGAACCCAGAATCCAGGACTTTTCTTGCCGTCCTCTGTGGTCCAAAGTGTCCCCTTACTTGAGAGGCATGAGAAAAATGCAAGATGGACTCTGTCTCATGATCGGGGACACACCTCCGAATCACCTGATCACTGCAAAACTTCCAAAGGTACGGATCATCCCACACATAGTACTTTGAATCACTCTTGAGCTTGTGGAACTTGGATCTACTTGTACCTGCAGGAACAACACCAGCAACAAGAAAGTTAACTATGTCAGCAAACCAAGGTGTTACCTGTTGTGACGCCGGCAAGTGTACCGGGTCGTCGCAAGTAATAAAAACGCGGTAAGAATCTACCGAGGTCGAACACAAGGATTGGGTTACCAATTCGACTGATTTCGCCAGGCCGTGATGGCTTCTGCTTCTGGCGCTACTGTGATTTTCAAATCCTCGCGACGCGAAGGACGTCTCGCGACGCGAGCCCTCTTGTCACGGCCCGTGATGTCAATCACGGCCAAGCCGTGATGTTCTCTGCCTTGTGTGGATGTTGGGTCACGGCCGTGATACACATCACGGCTAGGCTGTGATGGTCTCTGACTTGTGTGGCTTTTAGGTCACGGCCGTGATATACATCACGGCTAGGCCGTGATGGTCTCTGACTCTGGTGCTTTTCTGGAGTTCACACACTCGCGACGCGAAGGACGTCTCGCGACGCGAGCCCTCTTGTCACGGCCCGTGATGTCAATCACGGCCAAGCCGTGATGTTCTCTGTCTTCCCGGGTCTTCAAATTCTCGCGGGGCGAGCTTCCTCTCGCGGGGCGAAAATCTCCAGAATGGCAATCTCCACTATTTCTTGACTTTCCTTAATTCTTAGAGCTTCACTTATGGACCTGAAAACAACACAAGCAACCACAAGCGTAATTCTATCCAAAAGAGGCTAAAAACTACACAAAAGACGCAAAACGAGTCAAAGTCCAACTTAGGAACAAAACAAGGCAAATTTGGGCGAAAACGAGATTGAACTCGACTAATTGGCACATAAACCCTAGTTTATCTAGTCCTAAAACTAGATAAGCCAGAGGCTTATCAAACACCCCAAACTTAAACCTTGCTTGTCCCCAAGCAAGCTAAAACTCAAAAACGACTCAAGACTTGGCAAGCCTAAAGATCTAATCAATTTCGCACAAATTCCCACATCGATGTAATCGACTTTACAAAACAATTTTTCTATCTTTTTCTTCTTTGATTCCCTCCCTTTTTCATCGATGTAATCCCCACATTCATCTACTTTAAACAATTGAGAAGTTATCATTCATGCCATCATTACTCTAAGTTGAGGCTCAAAGATACACACAAAGGAAGATCACCTATTTCAAACAATTGCCTTCCTCACAAGGGCATTTAGTATTTTACTCATTCGCTCAAGTTTGTCTAGGCTTTCAACTTTTTCACTCAATTTCACTTATCAAGAGCACTTCCCATGAATTTGATTTTCATCTCAAACATAGTTCCCACGAAAACATGCATGCAACATCAAAAGGTCTTTTAAAGGTTGTAATGGGGCCTGGCTGAGGGTAGGATAATCAAGGATATTTAGGCTTAAGTCCCTAGGAACTAAGAGAGCATGAGCATTAAACACATTTTCCACTCAAATTTCTTTTTTTTTCATTTTTCATTTGGGCTCGAGTGACTACAACCTTTTCCTTGATATTATTTTTGTTTTGCCCCTTTTCTTTTGGCAATTTTTGTTTTCTTCTTTTCTTTTCTTTTCTTTTTGCCTTGGGTCAACCTTTATTTTCTTTTTCTCATCCCAAAATGACACATACCTTGTAGCCACCCCAAACTTAGTTTCTCACAACCTTTCTCTTGCTCATTTCCATGCTCTCCTAATCCTAAGATTGGGTTAACATGGTTTTTCAGATTTTGGCTCGTAATGTAGGGTCATCAAGAAACAATAGGTCAATTGGGCTCAACTTGGCTAACTAGGGAACATGCATTAGGGATGGTTCTTTTCAGGCCAAGTAGTTATTCAAAGAAAATTGCCTAAATCATTTGATGCAACACATAATCATGCAAACCATATAGAGATTCAAGCAAATTCGGGAAAGTGCAACTTGACAGTGATTCACACATTCAAAAACAGAGTTGGAGGCTCAAATCCTCACCTGGACATTTTGCAAGTTGTTTGACCGAGATACGATTCCTAGTGTGTGCATCCCCCACACCCCAAACTTATCATAAATCAAGTAATCACAACAAAATCCTCAAAGTTCAGTTTTCAATTTTTAAGTGGGGATAAACTTTTCTAATTTCAGAACTTAGGGGAAATCATCAATGGTCAAATAATTCATGCAATCAATCTATGCTAAATTCAATCAAAACCCAACAAGCTTGCCGACGCGACATTCATACAACAACTCTTGATCTTCTCAAATTATTCAAGAGTGACAACCAAAAACAAAAACAAAAACAAAAAGAAAACAAAAGTTAAGAGAGAAAAGGGATACCTAGCTTGGGTTGCCTCCCAAGTAGCGCTTGTTTAACGTCCCGAGCCTGACTCAAGTCACCCCAGAGGGTTAATCCGGACGTAGATCTTGTTTGCCATTCCCTGCCTCAGTCCGTATTCTGTAGGCTCTTGCCCCTTCATAAGCTCTCCTACTGTTTCCGGACAACTCATTTAAGTCCAGCATCCTTCTATAATCAGCACGAACTCTCCACTCCGTGATGATCCTTTTTGGGATCAACTTGTTGTCTTTATTGACTACCACGGTTGTGCTACCTTTCAACCTTGGTGCTTTACCCTTCTTTTTCATTCCTTTGCTGCTGAGTTCTTTCCTTGCACATTCTTCCCTTGGGAGACTCGGTATGGGTTCCATGTCTCGTAGCCACTCAAGGTAGACCTCATCCCCCGAAGGGTCTTTTCCCTCAGTCTTTCTCATGAGATTCTACCGATATTGTTGCAAATGAAGGATCATGGTCTTCTCGAGTTGTCTTCACCTTTTCAGTTGGGTCCACCACATCCACTCGATACACTTCCGACCTCTCTGCAGGGTGCTTCATTGCTTCAAAGAGATTGAAGACTACCTCATCATCTTGCACCCTTAGAGTGAGTTTCCCTTTCCGCACATCTATCAAGGCACCCCCAGTGGCCAAGAAGGGCCTACCCAATATGAGAGGAACCTCGGCGTCTTCATCCATATCAAGCACTACAAAGTCCGCCGGAAATATGAGCTTATCCACTTTTACTAACAAGTCTTCGACCACCCCATAAGGATATTTTATAGAGCGATCGGCCAGTTGGAGTGACATTCGCGTATCCTTTACTTCTTTGATCCCTAGCCTCTTCATCATCGAGAGGGGCATTAAGTTGATGCTTGCCCCTAGGTCACACAATGCCTTCCCTACAGTCATCCCCCCAATGGTGCATGGTATCGAAAAAGAACCGGGATCCTTCAACTTTGGAGGTAGTTTTCTCTGAAGAATGGCACTACACTCCTCGGTCAAAGCAACCGTTTCTTCATCTACTATCCTCCGCTTCTTGGTGAGAAGCTCCTTCATAAACCGGGCATATGATGGCATCTGTTCCAATGCTTCCGCAAATGGAATGTTAATCTGAAGCTTGCGGAAGACATCAAGGAATCTGTTGAACTGCTTATCCTGTTGAGGCTTCTTCAATCTTTCCGGATACGGAACCTTCATGTAGGGCGGCAGGTCTTGGGGTTCAACCCACTTCTTCTTTCGGAACTCTTCATCCACAAGTTTCAGCCTTCCCCCTTGCTCCGGTCCCTTGTCACTCGCCAACCCTTCTTTCTCTGTTTGCTCTTCCTCAACGGGTAGTTGTTCCGGCCCCTTGTCATCCTGAGAACTAGTGGTACCCCTGCTAGGTCCCAACACCCTTCCGCTTCTAGTTATGATGGCATTGCATTGGTTCTTCGGGTTGTTCTCGGTGTCACCTGGGAGAGTGCCTGGAAGACGCTCATTAAGTTGCCTCGCGAGCTGAGCAACCTGCATCTCTAGATTGTGAATTGCTGACCCTGTATGAGTTGCCAACTTGTCAACTGACGCATTTACTTTCTCCAAAGCTGTGCATGTATAGGTTGACAACTTCTCAACTGTCGCGGTCATCTTCTCAAAGGCCAGCTCCCACTGTTGTCTTCCACCATCTGATATTTGCAACTGATTAGGCCCTGGAGGAGCTTGCTGAGTATTGCGCTGCTGAATTCCAATGTTTGGTCTCAGACCCTGTTGAGGTTGTTGCCAATTCTGTTGAGGGTGTTGTTGACCAGCTAGACCACCATTAACATCACTCCAAGCAAATCCCGGATGGTCTCTTCTCATGTAGCCCCTATTCTGATTCTGATTGTTCCTCTGATAGTTGTTCTGGGGCACAGTGTCATAGAAGTTGTGGCATGAGTCCACATGTTCCTGAGAGAATTTTAGCGGGCAAATCTGAGTGTCATGATCTCCATTACAATTTGCACAACCCGGAGGCATTCCCTCGTGTATCGCATTAACCCTCTTGTTCCCAGACAAAGCCTCATTCTGCATCTTCAAAAGTCTGTTTTGCTCTGAAATGGCTTCCATCGTCCCAGAACTGATTCCACTCGAGGTCTCCCTACCACGGTTGTAATCATTATATGACATCTTCTCTAACAGTGCCCATCCATCCTCAGCCGATAAATATACAAAAGAACCGCCAGCTGCGGCATCACAGTTCATCTGATAGCGTCCCTTCAACCCATTAAAGAAATGCTGCACTTTGGAAACCGGGTCAAAGAACGCAGAGGGACATCTTCTCAATAAACCATTGTACCTTTCCCATGCTTCATTGTAAGTTTCGTCCTCCGTTTGCCTGAATGATGTGACGGCTATTCTTGCTTGTGCCGCCTTCTGAGGAGGGAAATATTTGGTTAGGAACTTATGTTCCATCTGCTCCCAAGTTCTGATGCTATTCCTATCCAAACTGTCAACCCAATCGCGAGCGACATCCCTAAGAGAGAGAGGGAAGAGCCGCAAGTGAAACTCATCTTGTGAGACTCCTCTTGTCTTCTGTAAGTCACAGGCTTCAAGGAAGCGAGTGATGTGTCTATGCGGGTCTTGCTTGCCACTGCCGTCGAATTGGTTCTCACGGAGCTGGAATGTGACACATGCTTCCACTCTGAAGGAGTCTGTGTTCAGGTTGCCCCTCACAATAGAAGAGTCACAATCTACCAAGCTTGGTAGATCGTACTCAAAGAGAGGCTTGTAACGAGGAGGAGGAGGAGGAGGATTTTCTTCAGCCATGCCCTCTATTTTAATTGCTTCCAACCTCTTCCTTTCTCTGGCCTATTTTCTTAATTGACTCTCGGTCCTAGTGATCTCTGAATCGAATAGCAAGTCCTCTTGTAGAAGAGTACCTCGCATACAAAAACAGGCAAAGACCAAGTGGAATCAAAGAAACAGAGAAAAATAATGGCAATTAAATAAAAGAAAATAAAACTAAAAGTCAGCTTAACCAAACAGCCGAATTTCCTAAAAATTAGGAAAATTGGTTGTGCCAATCCCAAAACGGCGCCAAAAACTTGTTGTGACGCCGGCAAGTGTACCGGGTCGTCGCAAGTAATAAAAACACGGTAAGAATCTACCGAGGTCGAACACAAGGATTGGGTTACCAATTCGACTGATTTCGCGAGAAATCCGATAAGTTGGTTAAGTAGAGAAAGTGGTTGGAAAGAAATTAGGATCACAATTTAAATTAACAAATTGAAACAATCAAAGATATGGTGATGAAATATGGAATTAAAAACATCTAAGGTTTCGAATCCACCTACCCAATCATGCAAAGTACCCAAGTGATGATATTCTCCTCCCTAAGTTCAATTTTAATGTCAACCGGGACCCCCAATTTCTCCTAAATTCACTGTCGTGCTCAATAGGACGTATTCGATGATTTGAGTTAATTACTTACTAGGTCTCATAACCCTAATCTCGAATTCTATTAATTCTTGTTCCCTATAGGTTGCACCGATCTCCTACTCACTCTCGTGCAATACTCGACCGATGATCCCAATTCAAGTTCTAAAATGCGAATCGCCGCTAGGCCTCAACACGTTTAACTAGTCGATCACGCTAGCATATAATCGACACAATGAAAACAGAATTGGAAAACAATAATTGAATTAAAGGAGAGAGAGTTACATTACATGAACACTATGCCGCCATGGGTGGCTTCATCGATCCCTTAGACAAGAGGATTAGTTCCTCATGTCCGTAACAACGACACACGTACAATCGGAATTCATCCTAAGCCTAAGAATCGAGAGAAAAGAAAAGGAGACGCAGCCCCAGAATAAGGATTACAAAAGATCTCTGAAAATTCTGATCCAAAAAGTCCTCTTTTTCTGTTCTGATCTGCTCTATTTATAAGGAGGCCACGCGTCACGGCCGTGATGGCCATCACGGCCAGGCCGTGATGGCTTCTGCTTCTGGCGCTACTGTGATTTTCAAATCCTCGCGACGCGAAGGACGTCTCGTGACGCGAGCCCTCTTGTCATGGCCCGTGATGTCAATCACGGCCAAGCCGTGATGTTCTCTGCCTTGTGTGGATGTTGGGCCACGGCCGTGATACACATCACGGCTAAGCCGTGATGGTCTCTGACTTGTGTGGCTTTTAGGTCACGGCCGTGATATACATCACGGCTAGGCCATGATGGTCTCTGACTCTGGTGCTTTTCTGGAGTTCACACACTCGCGACGCGAAGGACGTCTCGCGACGCGAGCCCTCTTGTCACGGCCCGTGATGTCAATCACGGCCAAGCCGTGATGTTCTCTGTCTTCCCGGGTCTTCAAATTCTCGCGGGGCGAGCTTCCTCTCGCGGGGCGAAAATCTCCAGAATGGCAATCTCCACTATTTCTTGACTTTCCTTAATTCTTAGAGCTTCACTTATGGACCTGAAAACAACACAAGCAACCACAAGCGTAATTCTATCCAAAAGAGGCTAAAAACTACACAAAAGACGCAAAACGAGTCAAAGTCCAACTTAGGAACAAAACAAGGCAAATTTGGGCGAAAACAAGATTGAACTCGACTAATTGGCACATAAACCCTAGTTTATCTAGTCCTAAAACTAGATAAGCCAGAGGCTTATCAAACACCCCAAACTTAAACCTTGCTTGTCCCCAAGCAAGCTAAAACTCAAAAACGACTCAAGACTTGGCAAGCCTAAAGATCTAATCAATTTCGCACAAATTTCATGCGACTTTACAAAACAATTTTTCTTCTTTGATTCCCCCCCTTTTTCATCAATGTAATCCCCACATTCATCTACTTTAAACAATTGAGAAGTTATCATTCATGCCATCATTACTCTAAGTTGAGGCTCAAAGATACACACAAAGGAAGATCACTTATTTCAAACAATTGCCTTCCTCACAAGGGCATTTAGTATTTTACTCATTCGCTCAAGTTTGTCTAGGCTTTCAACTTTTTCACTCAATTTCACTTATCAAGAGCACTTCCCATGAATTTGATTTTCATCTCAAACATAGTTCCCACGAAAACATGCATGCAACATCAAAAGGTCTTTTAAAGGTTGTAATGGGGCCTGGCTGAGGGTAGGATAATCAAGGATATTTAGGCTTAAGTCCCTAGGAACTAAGAGAGCATGAGCATTAAACACATTTTCCACT
>JAUPTC010002268.1:0-14930 GCA_030762895.1 Sophora flavescens | reverse complement strand
AAAATCTAATATCTTTTGTTCTAGTTATTCTCTCGCCCAAGGCAACAAGTCGTGATGAGTGAAAAATCTGAAAATTAACATTGTTTAGCAATTAAGCCCAATAATGTAAAAGCAAAATCAATGATTGTAAAGTTGTCTAATTTCGGTCTCTCTCTCGGCTTGTGCGGCTGTAAACTGGTGTTTATGCTATTAATCTGACATAAACCTATACCAAATTAACCCTCTTAATAAGATTTCCAACAAGGTGTCTTTTTGCCATAATTGGGCAAGGTGAGTAAGTTAGGCCCATTTATGTGAAGGAACATCATGGACTGTGCACTGATCCATGCCAGAGAACTCGGGACCTAATTTAGCCTTGATTTTGGCCTAATTTGACAATTCTTGGGAAACCTGAAATTGTAGGTCTCTTCCTTATCTTTCTAGGGAAGGCAAGATCACCAAAATCTGATATATGCAGCTCTCGTTATGCTCTGTGCAAGGCAACAAGGTCTGCATGAGTAAAAAATCCGAAAATCAACAATGTTTAGCAATTATGCCCGATAGTGTAAAAGCAAAAACAATGATTGTATAAGTTGTCTAATTTCTGTCTCTCTGGCTTGTGCGGCTGTAAACTACTATTTATACTAATTAATGTTGACCTAACTCTAGACCAAATTAAGGGCCTCTGAATAAGCTTTCCAACAAGGTATCATATGCCTTAATTGGGCTTAAGATGAGTAAGTTAGGCCCATTTAAGTGAAGGAACATCATGCACAGCGTACTGATCCGCGCTAGATAACCCGGGACCCAATTAAGCCTTCATTTTGGCCTAATTTGACAATTCTTTTGAAACCTGAAATTGTAGGTCTCTTCCTTATCTTTCTAGGGATAGCAAGATCGATAACATCCGATATCTGTAGCTCCAGTTATGCTATGCGCAAGGCAACAAGGTCAGGATGAGTGAAAAATCCGAAAATTAACAATGTTTAGCAATTAATCCTAATAATGTAAAAGCAAAAACAATAATTGTTAAAGTTGCCTAATTTCCGTCTCTCTCTGGCTTGTGCGGCTGTATACTGCTATTTATGCTTACTAATCCTTGACCTAAGCCTAGATCAAATTAAGGATCTATGAATAAGCTTTCCCACAAGGTACCATATGCCTTAATTGGGCTTAAGATGAGTAAGTTAGGCCCATTTAAGTGAAGGAACATCATGGACTGCGCACTTATCCGCGCCAGAGAACTCGGGACCCAATTTATCTTTGATTTTGGCCTAATCTGACAATTCTTGTGAAACCTGAAATTGTAGGTCTCTTCCTTATCTTTCTAGGGACAGCAAGATCACCAAAATCCGATAACTGTAGCTCTAGTTATGCTCTGCGCAAGGCTACAAGGTCAGGATGAGTGAAAAATCCGAAAATTAACAATGTTTAGCAATTAAGCCCAATTAAGCCCAATAATGTAAAAGCAAAAACAACGATTGTAAAAGTTGTCTAATTTATGTCTCTCTCTCGCTTGTGCGGCTGTAAACTGCTACTTACGCTACTAATCCCGACCTAACCCTAGACCAAATTAAGTGCCTCTGTATAAGCTTTCCAACAAGGTGATCATATGCCTTAATTGGGCTTAAGATGAGTAAGTTAGGCCCATTTAAGTGAAGGAATATCATGGACGAGGAACTTATCCGCGCTGAGAACTCGGGACCCCATTAAGCCTTGATTTTGGTCTAATTTGGCAATTCTTGTGAAACCTGAAATTGTAGGTCCCTTCCTTATCTTTCTAGGGACTGCAAGATCACCAAAATCCGATATATGTAGCTCCAGTTACGCTCTGAGCAAGGTAACAAGGTCGGATGAGTGAAAAATCCAAAATTAACAATGTTTAGCAATTAAGCCCGATAATATAAAAGCAAAAACAATGATTGTAAAAGTTGTCTAATTTCCGTCTCTCTCTGGATTGTGCGGCTGTAAACTGCTATTTATGCTAATTAATCCTAACCTAACCCTAGACCAAATTAAGGGCCTTTGAATAAGCATTCCAACAAGGTATCATATGCCTTAATTGGGCTTAAGATGAGTAAGTTAGGCCCATTTAAGTGAAGGAACATCATGGACTGCACACTGATCCGCGCTAGAGAACTCGGGACCCAATTTAGACTTGATTTTTGCCTAATTTGTCATTCCTAGTGAAACCTGAATTTGTATGTCTCTTCCTTATCTTTCTAGGGACATCAAGATCACCAAAATCTGTTATATGTAGCTCTAGTTTACCTATGCGCAAGGCAACAAGGTCAGGATGAGTGAAAAATCCAAAAATTAACAATGTTTAGCAATTAAGCCCAATAATGTAAAAGCAAAAACAATGATTGTAAAAGTTGTCTAATTTCCGTCTCTCTGCTTTGTGGGGCTGTAAACAGCTATTTATGCTTATTAATCCTGACCAAACCCTAGACCAAATTAAGGGCCTTTGAATAAGCATTCGAACAATGTATCATATGCCTTAATTGGGCTTAAGATGAGTAAGTTAGGCCCATTTCAGTGAAGGAACATCATGGTCTGCGCACTGATCCGTGCCAGAGAACTCGGGACCAAATTTAGCCTTGATTTTGGCCTAATTTGATAATTCTTGGGTAAACCTGAAATTATAGGTCTCGTCCTTATCTTTATGGGGGCAGCAAGATCACCAAAATCCGATATCTGTAGCTCAAGTTTTGCTCTGCGTAAGGCAACAAGGTCAGGATGAGTGAAAAATCCGAAAATTAACAATGTTTAGAAATTAAGCCCAATTAAGCCCAATAATGTAAAAGCAAAAACAATGATTGTAAAAGTTGTCTAATTTTCGTCTCTCTGGCTTGTGCAGCTGTAAACTTCTATTTTTGCTTTACAATCCTGACCTAACCCTAGACCAAATTAAGGGCCTCTTAATAAGCTTTCCAACAAGGTATCATATGCCTTAATTGGGCTTTAGATGAGTAAGTTAGGCCCATTTAAGTGAAGGAACATCATGGATCAGCATCGAACCGTGCCAGAGAACTCGGGACCCAATTTAGCCTTGATTTTGGCCTAATTAGACAATCCTTGTGAAACCTGAAAATGTAGGTCTCTTCCTTATCTTTCTAGGGACATCATGATCACCAAAATCCGATATCTGTACCTCTAGTTATGCTCTGCGCAAGGCAACAAGGTCAGGATGAGTGAAAAATCCGAAAATTAACAATGTTTAGTAATTAAGCCCAATTAAGCCCAATAATGTAAAAGCAAAAACAATGATTGTAAAAGTTGTCTAATTTTCGTATATCTCTTGCTTGTGCGGCTGTAAACTGCTATTTATTCCTATTAATCCTGACCTAACCCTAGACCAAATTAAGGGCCTTTGAATAAGCTTTCCAACAAGGTATCATATGCCTTAATTGGGCTTAAGATGAGTAAGTTAGGCCCATTTAAGTGAAGGAATATCATGGACTGCGTACTGATCCACGCCAGAGAACTCGGGACCCAATTTTGCTTTGATTTTGGCCTAATTTGACAATACTTGTGAAACATGAAATTGTAGGTCTCTTCCTTATCTTTCTAGGGACAACAAGATTACCAAAATCCGATATCTGTAGCTCTAGTTATGCATGCAAGGCAACAAGGTCGTGGATGAGTGAAAAATCCAAAATTAACAATGTTTTGCAATTAAGCCCAATTAAGCCCAATAATGTAAAAGCAAAAACATTGATTGTAAAAGTGTTCTAATTTCCATCTCTCTCTAGCTTTTACGGCTGTAAACTGCTTTTATGCTTATTAATCATGACCTAACCCTAGACCAAATTAAGGGCCTCTGAATAAGATTTCCAACAAGGTATCATATGCCTTAATTGGGCTTAAGATGAGTAAGTTTGGCCCATTTAAGTGAAAGAACATCATGAGCTGCGACCGATCCGTGCCGAGAACTCGGGACCCATTTTGGCCTTGATTTTGGCTTAATTTGACAATTCCTGTGAAACCTGAAATTGTAGGTCTCTTCCTTATCTTTCTAGGGATACCAAGATCACCAAAATCCGATATCTCGTAGCTCTAGTATTGGCTCTACACAAGGCAACAAGGTCGGATGAGTGAAAAATTCGAAAATTGACAATGTTTAGCAATTAAGCCCAATAATGTAAAAAAGTAAAAACAATGATTGTTAAAGTTGTCTAATTTCCGTCTCTCTCTGGCTTGTGCGGCTGTAAACTTCTATTTATGCTTATTAATCCTGACCTAACCCTAGACCAAATTAAGGGCCTCTCAATAAGCTTTCCAACAAGGTATCATATGCGTTAATCGGGCTTAAGATGAGCAAGTTAGGCCCATTTAAGTGAAGGATCATCATGGATTGCGCACTAATCCACGCCGTAGAACTCGGGACCCAATTTAGCCTTGATTTTGGCCTAATTTGACAATTCTTTTAAACCTGAAATAGTAGGTCTCTTCCTTATCTTTCTAGGGACAGGAAGATCACCAAAATCCGATATATGTAGCTCTAGTTATGCTCGCGTAAGGCAACAAGGTCGGGATGAGTGAAAAATCCGAAAATTAACAACGCTTAGCAATTAAGCCCAATAATGTAAAAGCAAATGATTGTAAAAGTTATCTAATTTCCGTCTCTCTCTCGGCTTGTGCGGTCAGAACTGCTATTTATGCTTGTTAATCCTGACCTAACCCTAGACCAAATTAAAGGCCTCGAATAAGCTTTCCAAAAAGGAATCATATGCCTTAATTGGTCTTAAGATGAGTCGATTAGGCCCAATTAGGTGAAGGAACATCGTGGACTGCGCATTGATTCGCACCGGAGAACTCGGGACCCAATTTAGCCTTGATTTTGGCTTAATTTGACAATTCCCTGGAAACCTGAAATTGTTGGTCTCTTCCTTTTCTTTCTAGGGACAACAAGATGACCAAAATTCGATATCTGTAGCTCTAGTTATGCTCTGCGTAAGGCAACAAGGTCAGGATGAGTGAAAAATCCGAAAATTAACAATGTTTAGCAATTAAGCCCAATAATGTAAAAGCGGAAAACAATGACAAAGAAAGTTGTATAATTTTCGTCTCTCTCTAGCTTATGCGGTCAGAAACAGCTATTTATGCTTATCTTACCTAACCCTAGACCAAATTGACGCCTCTGAATAAGCTTCCCAACAAGGTATCATATGCCTTAATTGGGCTTAAGATGAGTAAGTTAGGCCCATTTAATTGAAGGAACATCATGGACTGCACACTAATCCGTACCAGAGAACTCGGGACCCAATTTATCCTTGTTTTTGGCCTAATTTGACAATTCTTATGAAACCTGAAATTGTAGGTCTCTTCCTTATCTTTCTAGGGACAGCAAGATCACCAAAATCCGATATCTGTAGCTCTAGTTATGCTGTACGCAAGGCAACGAGGTCAGGATGAGTGGAATATACGAAAATTAAAAATGTTTAGCTATTAAGACCAATTAAGCCCAATAATGTAAAAGCAAAAACAATGATTGTTAAAGTTGTCTAATTTCCGTCCCTCTGTGGATTGTGCGGCTGTAAACTGCTATTTATGCTTATTAATCCTGACCTAACCCTAGACCAAATTAAAGGCCTATGAATAAGCTTTCCAACAAGGTATGATATGCCATAATTGGGCTTAAGATGAGTACGTTAGGCCTATTTAAGTGAAGGAACATCATGGATCGCGTAATGATCCGCACCAGAGAACACGGGACCCAATTTAGCCTTGATTTTCGCCTAATTTGACAATTCTTGTGATACCTGAAATTGTAGGTCTCTTCCACATCTTTGTAGGGACAACAAGATCTCGAAAATCCGATATCTGTAGCTCTAGTTATGCTATGCGCAAGGCAACAAGGTCAGGATGAGTGAAAAATCCGAAAATTAACAATGTTTAGCAATTAAGACCAATAGTGAAAAAGTAAAAACAATGATTGTAAAAGTTGTCTAATTTCCGTCTCTCTCTGGCTTGTGCGGTTGTAACCTGCTATTTATGCTTACTAATACTGATCTAACCCTAGAACAAATTAAGGGCCTCTGAATAAGCTTTCCAACAAGGTATGATATGCCATAATTGGGCTTAAGATGAGTAAGTTAGGCCCATTTAAGTGAAGGAATATCATGGACTGCGAACTGATCTTCGCCTGAGAACTCGGGAGCTAATTTAGCCTTGATTTTGGCCTAATTTGACAATTCTTGTGAAACCTGAAATTGTAGGTCTCTTCCTTATCTTTACAGGGAACCAAAGATCACCAAAATCTGATATTTGTAGCTCTTGTTATGCTCTGTGCATGGCAACAAGGTCACGATGAGTGAAAAATCCGAAAATTAACAATGTTTAGCAATTAAGCCCAATAATGTAAAAGCAAAAACCATGATTGTAAAAGTTGTCTAATTTCCGTCTCTCTCTGGCTTGTGCGGCTGTAAACTGCTATTTATGCTTATTAATCCTGACCTAACCCTAGACCAAATTAAGGGCCTCTGAATAAGCTTTCCAACAATGTATCATATGCCTTAATTGGGCTTAAGATGAGTCAGTTAGGCCCATTTAAGTGAAGGAACATCATGGACTGCGCACTGATCCGCGCCAGAGAACTCGAGACCCAATTTAGCCTTGATTTTGGCCTAATTTGACAATTCTTGTGAAACATGAAATTGTAGGTCTCTTCCTTATCTTTCTAGGAACAGCAAGATCACCAACATCCGATATCTGTAGCTCTTGTTATGCTCTGCGCAAGGCAACAAGGTCAGGATGAGTGAAAAATCCGAAAATTAACAATGTTTAGCAATTAAGCCCAATAATGTAAAAGCAAAAACAATGATTGTTAAAGTTGTCTAATTTCCGTCCCTCTGTGGATTGTGCGGTTGTAAACTGCTATTTATGCTTATTAATCCTGACCTAACCCTAGACCAAATTAAGGACCTATGAATAAGCTTTCCAACAAGGTATGATATGCCATAATTGGGCTTAAGATGAGTAAGTTAGGCCCATTTAAGTGAAGGAACATCATGGACTGCGTAATGATCCGCATCTGAGAACACGGGACCCAATTAAGCCCTGATTTTGGCCTAATTTGACAATTCTTGTGAATCCTGAAATTGTAGGTCTTTTCCTTATCTTCCTAGGGACATCAAGATCACCAAAATCCGATATCTGTAGCTCTAGTTACGCTCTGCGCAAGGCAACAAGGTCAGGATGAGTGAAAAATCCGAAAATTAACAATGTTTAACAATTAAGCCCAATAATGTAAAAGCAAAAACAATGATTGTAAAAGTTGTCTAATTTCCGTCTCTCTCTGGCTTGTGCGGCTGTAAACTGCTATTTATGCTTATTAATCCTGACCTAACCCTAGACCAAATTAAGGGCCTCTGAATAAGCTTTCCAACAAGGTATCAAATGCCCTAATTGGGCTTAAGATGAGTAATTTAGGCCCATTTAAGTTAAGGAACATCATGGACTGCGCACTGATCCAGGCTAGAGAACTCGGGACCCAATTTAGCCTTGATTTTGGCCGAATTTGACAATTCTTGTGAAACCTGATATTGTAGGTCTCTTCCTTATCTTTCTAGGGACAGTAACATCACCAAAATCCGATATCTGTAGCTCTAGTTATGCTCTGCACAAGGCAACAAGGTCAGGATGAGTAGAAAATCTGAAAATTAACAATGTTTAGCAATTAAGCCCAATTAAGCCCAATAATGAAAAAGCAAAAACAATGATTGTAAAATTTGTCTAATTTCCGTCTCTCTCTGGCTTGGGTGGCTGTAAACTACTATTTATGCTTATTAATCCATACCTAACCCTAGACCAAATTAAGGGCCTCTGAATAAGCTTTCCAACAAGGTATCATATGCCTTAATTGGGCTTAAGATGAGTAAGTTAGGCCCATTTAATTGAAGGAACATCATGGACTGTACACTGATCCGTACTAGAGAACTCGGGACCCAATTTAGCCTTGATTTTGGCCTAATTTGACAATTCTTGTGAAACCTGAAATTGTAGGTCTCTTCCTTATCCTTCTAGGGACAGCAAGATCACCAAAATCCGATATCTGTAGCTCTAGTTATGCTCTGTGCAAGGCAAAAAGGTCAGGATGAGTGAATAATCCGAAAATTAACAATGTTTAGCTATTAAGCCCAATTAAGCCCAATAATGTAAAAGCAAAAACAATGATTGTAAAAGTTGTCTAATTTTCGTCTCTCTCTGGCTTGTGCGGCTGTAAACTACTATTTATGATTATTAATGCTGACCTAACCCTAGACCAAATTAAGGGCCTCTGAATAAGCTTTCCAACAAGGTATCATATGCCTTATCTTGGCTTAAGATGAGTAAGTTAGGCCCATTTAAGTGAAGGAACATCATAGATCAGCGCAGACCGATCCAGGCCAGAGAACTCAAGGACCTAATTTAGCCTTGATTTTGGCCTAATTTGACAAATCTTGTGAAACCTGAAATTGTAGGTCTCTTCCTTATCTTTCTAGGGACAGCAAGATCACCAAAATCCGATATATGTAGCTCTAGTTATGCTCTGTGCAAGGCAAAAAGGTCAGGATGAGTGAATAATCCGAAAATTAACAATGTTTAGCTATTAAGCCCAATTAAGCCCAATAATGTAAAAGCAAAAACAATGATTGTAAAAGTTGTCTAGTTTTCGTCTCTCTCTGGCTTGTGCGGCTGTAAACTACTATTTATGATTATTAATGCTGACCTAACCATAGACCAAATTAAGGGCCTCTGAATAAGCTTTCCAACAAGGTATCATATGCCTTATCTTGGCTTAAGATGAGTAAGTTAGGCCCATTTAAGTGAAGGAACATCATGGACTGCGCACTGATCCAGGCCAGAGAACTCAAGGACCTAATTTAGCCTTGATTTTGGCCTAATTTGACAAATCTTGTGAAACCTGAAATTGTAGGTCTCTTCCTTATCTTTCTAGGGACAGCAAGATCACCAAAATCCGATATTTGTAGCTCTAGTTATGTTCTGCGCAAGGCAACAAGGTTAGGATGAGTGAAAAATCCGAAAATTAACAATGTTTAGCAATTAAGCCCAATTAAGCCCAATAATGTAAAAGCAAAAACAATGATTGTAAAAGTTGTCTAATTTCCGTCTCTCTCTGGCTTATGCGGCTGTAAGTACTATTTATGCTTATTAATCCTGACCTAACCCTAGACCAAATTAAGGGCATCTGAATAAGATTTCCAACATGGTATCATATGCCTTAATTGGGCTTAAGATGAGTAAGTTAGGCCCATTTAAGTGAAGGAACATCATGGACTGCGCACTGATCCGGGCCAGAGAACTCGGTGAAATAGACAACTATAAACACGAGAAGGGGGGGTTGAATTGTGTTTATCAGAATTTAGGCAAAGTTGAAATCTTTTCGCAAACAGAAGCTAGATTTGGATGAGTGGAAGAATACAGGATGGACGGGTGACTTTTGCAAACACACCACTTGATAGACGTAAGAAAACTAAAGCAATTAAAGTTTTTAAGGAAAGAGAGATTGACACAGTTAATTATCCTGGTTCACTCTTCAATGCAAAGAGCTACGTCCAGTCCTTGGCAGCACCAAGATTTATCCACTATAACTGATTAGATTACAGACACAAGTATTATTTCCACACCTAGCCTCTTCAGGCTCAAAGACAAGTATTCTTTGCACACCTAGCCTCTTCATGCTCAAGACAAGTATTGTTTGCACACCTAGCCTCTTCATGCTCAAAGACAAGTATTGTTTGCACACCTAGCCTCTTTAGGCTCAAAGACAAGTATTCTTTGCACACTTAGCCTCTTCAGGCTCACTCGGGTTTGTTTGAGAGATTTGGTTTGTAATGAATACAACTTAGACAAACATAACTTTCACTAACACTCAGAGAGTGGTTTAAATGTAAAGCTTAGGAAAGTCTGTGTAATAACTTCAAATGCTTGAAGAATTCAAAATGAAAGAATGAAGAAATTAATGCGCAGAGTAATGGCTTTTTAATGCAATGTGTATTCTCTGTTCTTCATCTTCAATGACTTCTGTATTTATGGTCTTCAAGCATTTAGGATCCATTAGAGACATTCCCTCAGATGTTGGCTACAAGCAGAACTTCATTAAATGCAATAGAGTCGTTCTGGGCAGCCATTAATGCAATAGAGTCGTTGGTTGTACTCTAATATGAAGGATAATTGCTTTATGCATCGTGGATACAGCCATATCGTAGTTATGCAGAGAGCTTTTTGTACTTTGCTGAGTACACTTCCCTTTTCGTGTAAGGACTAGAGGTACTAGGGAATAAAGTATGTTGGAAGCATTCTTTAACTGGTCTTTGGTTCTGATTATCCAAGGTTGCTTGAGAGAGTAGCTTCTGACTTTTCTTGATAAACGTGAAACTCAGTAGGAGAGAAGGCTTCAAGTCTCTTTCTGGTTCTTGAACTAAGATTCTGATAATCCTTATAGAATTCGTGTTCATAAGATAAGTGCTTCCATCTTGATAATAATCACGTCTATCTAGTCATTTGAGTTTTCATTCGGGCTAGTAGATGAGCTCCATATTAAGGACTCATCAAGTCCAAAGACTAGTGGACGAGCACTTCTGTTACTCGAATGGACTGGACGAGCACTTCTATTACTCTAGTGGACGAGCACTTCTATTACTCTAGTGGACGAGCACTTCTGTTACTCTAGTGGACGAGCCATTCTGACCTTAATGGATGGGCTATTCTGATACTTTATTGGACGCGTGGTTCTGGTACTTTATTGGACGCACTGTTCTGATACTTTATTGGACGCGCTCCGAATGCCACGTAGGTAGATGCTGGCTTTCAATACTTTGGTGGACGTAAGTTTGTTTCTCTTGCGTTTTGGACGTGCGCTTCAAACACTATAGTGTTGGACGTCTGTTTGTTACACTTTGTTGGACGTCTGTTTGTTACACTTTGTTGGACGTCTGCTTTTCAACACTTTGTTGGACGTCTGTTTGTCTTATTTAATCTGCACACTCGATAGATAGGTTAGCAACCAATATGAAGGTTAATTAAATCATTAACCAATGTTTAGTTCTCATCAAAACTTAGGGAAATGCACATCAGACATTTTAGAGACTTAACAATCTCCCCCTTTTTGATGATGACAAACATTGAGATGATTTAATGAACCTCATAAAATATCAAACAAAGAAAATAGCATATATCAGGCAGGTTGAAATTTTCTTTAAGCGAACAAAGTTATATCATATTCATTCTCCTATTCTGTTTCTCCTATTCTCCCATTTTCATTTCTCCCATTCTCCCTATTCATTTCTCCATTTCTCCCCTTTTTGTCAACATCAAAAAGGGTTATCAAGTTTTATTTATGAGATATGTTAAGGGCAAGATAACATGTGAAGAAAATCATAGTAATGCAGCAAGCATATTAGACATACTCCACTTAAACTATTGTATCATTACTCCCCCTGAACTAATGCTTAGTTGAAAGAACATGTATATAGGAGTAATGACAGATTTAGCACAGATGACTTAACATTCGGACATGTCATTCAACAATACAATGCATGTTTAGATCATCTCTAATAAATAAAAACCTATCTTCCAGCAGGGGTTTAGTGAAAATATCAGCCCATTGATTTTCGGTTTTAACAAACTTAATATCAAAGATGCCTTTTGAACATAATCCCTAATGAAATGATGTTTGATTTCAATATGTTTAGCCTTAGAATGCTGAATTGGATTTTTATTTAAGCATATAGCACTCGAATTATCACACCATACAGATATGTTATGTTCATAAATAGAGTAATCCTCAAGTTGATGTTTTACCCATAAGAGTTGAGAGCAGCAACTAGCAGCAGAGATGTATTCAGCTTCAGCAGTAGACAAGGCAATGGTTGTCTGCCTCTTGCTTGACCATGAGACTAAACTTGCTCCAATGAAGTGACATCCTCCACTGGTGCTTTTTCTTTCTATTCTGTCTCCAGCAAAATCAGCATCACAATATCCCATTAATCTGTATTCTTTTGATCTTAAATACAGCAAACCAAGATTAGTAGTTCCAAGCAAATATCTAAATATTCTTTTAACAGCCTTAAGATGAGATTCTCTAGGATCAGATTGGAATCTAGCACACATATAGAGACACTAAATTGAATATCAGGTCTGCTTGAAGTTAAGTACAGTAGAGAGCCAATCATACCTCTGTAGGCAGTTTGATCTACCTTTTTACCTTATCATCTTTGCTTAGTTTTGCATTGGGTTGCTTAGGGGTTTTCATGAGCTTTGTATTTTCCATTTTGTATTTCTTGAGTATCTCCTTGGTATATTTTTGTTGATGGATGTAAATTCCATCACTTGTCTGCTTGATTTGTAATCCAAGGAAGAACTTCAATTCTCCCATTATGCTCATCTCAAATTCAGCTTGCATTAGATTTGAAAATTCCTTGCACATCTTTTCATTTGTTGCTCCAAAAATAATATCATCAACATAAATTTGAACTATAATAAAGTTCTATTTAGAGCATTTTTTGAACAGAGTAGTGTCTACTTGTCCTCTAGTAAAACCATTATGCATGAGAAAAGAACTGAGTCTATCATACCATGCTCTAGGTGCTTGTTTCAAACCATATAATGCCTTTTTAAGTTTGAAAACGTGATCTGGTTTATCAGTATCCTCAAAACCAGGGGGTTGTTTAACATACACTTCTTCTTCAATTATACCATTTAGAAAAGCACTTTTTACATCCATTTGAAACAGGGTAATTTGGTGTTGTACAGCATATGACATTAAAATGCGTATGGCTTCTATTCTAGCTGCAGGTGCAAAGGTTTCAGTATAATCAATACATTCTTGTTGGTTATAGCCTTGAGCTACTAACCTTGCCTTATTTTTGACAATTTTACCATCTTCATCCAATTTGTTTCTGAAGACCCATCTTGTTCCAATAATCGACTTGTTTTTAGGCTTAGAGATAAGAGTCCAGACATCATTTCTTGTGAACTGGTTAAGTTCTTCTTGCATAGCAAGAATCCAGCTTTCATCCTCAAGAGCTTCTTCAATAAGTTTAGGCTCCAAATCTGAAATAAAGGCCACATTGCTTGATTCTCTTAATGTGGATCTGGTTCTTACTCCTTCAGAAGGATTTCTAATAATAAGATCCTTAGGATGATGAGTGTTGAACTTCCAATCCCTTTTGAGATCATCATGAAGATCTTGACTCGTCTGTTCCACTTGTCTTTCAGCCTCATGCACAGGTTCTGTTTTGGTTAGATCGGGTTGTTGACTTTCTGGTTTGTTTATATCAAGACCTGCAAGATCATCTTCTAGATCTGATAGTTTTTTATCAGTCTTTAATCCATCATTGAATTTAACATGAACAGATTCTTCAATAATACAAGTTCTTGAATTATATACTCTAAAAGCCTTAGACTTTTCAGAATATCCTACGAAAATACCTTTGTCTACCTTAGAATCAAACTTTCCAAGATTATCTCTGGTATTCAGAATAAAACATTCACATCCAAAAGCATGAAAATAAGATGTGTTGGGGCTTTTTCCTTTCCACAATTCATAAGGAGTCCTTTTTAGAAATGGCCTAATAAGTATTATGTTTTGTACATAACAAGCAGTGTTTACTGCTTCTACCCAGAAATACTTAGGGAGATTATTTTCATTGAGCATAGATCTAGCCATCTCTTACAGAGATCTGTTCTTTCTCTCAACCACTCCATTTTGCTGTGGAGTTCTAGGTGCAGAGAAATTGTGAAAGATTCCATTCTCCTCATAGAACTGTCTAAACTGCTCATTTTCAAATTCTCCCCCATGATCACTTCTAAGGGTAGAAATACAGAAACCCTGCTCATTTTGTACTCTTTTGCAGAATACTGAGAAAGCCTTAAAAGACTCATCCTTGGGTGTTAGGAAGAGTACCCATGTGTATCTAGAATAGTCATCAACTATGCAAATCCATATTTTCTTCCAGCCAGGATGGCAACACTAACTGGCCCAAACAGATCCATTTGTAACAACTGAAGAGGTCTAGAGGTTGATACTTGGTTTTTAGATTTGAAACTAGATTTTATCTGTTTACCTCTCTGACATGCATCACACAAGACATCTTTCTTAAAGCTAATATCAGGCAATCCTCTCACAAGATTATTCCTTTTTAATTCAGAAATTAGTTTCATAGTAGCATGTCCTAGTTTCTTATGCCATAACCATCTCTCATCCTCTTTAGACATCAGACAGGTTTCACTTTGATCTGAGAGATCAGATAGTTCAATCTTATAAAGATTTTGTTGCCTTTTAGCTGAAAAGAGGGTTTTGCCACAACAGTCTTTAACTATGCATACATCCTTGATATAGAGGGAAGAGGGGGTTTACCACCAATAGTACCAATTCATATAACTTTCCCTCTCTGATTCACTTCGAAAGCAACGTGTCCTCCTTTCTTAAGTTGGAGGTCTAGGAACATAGACCTTTCTCCTATCATATGACGCGAGCAGCCACTGTCCAGGTACCAGCAGTGGTGTTTTCTTTGTCCTGTTGAGGACATCTGCAACAAAAATTATTTGATCTTTAGGTACCCATATTTTTCTGGGTCCTTTTCTATTAGTTCTAGGAGTCTGTAAAGACTTCCTTCTCTTCTTATGGATACACTTAGACATAACATGCCTAGTTTTTCCACAGAAGTTACAAATAGGTGTTGATTTGGTTACAGTTGACTTAACAGATACTGTAGGAGCTTTAGTTGATACTTTATGATGTGTCTGATGGACATATCCAATACCATCTTTGTTAAGAGAGTGCTTCTGACTACCAAGTAAATTAGTCAGATTGTCTCTACCATTAACAAATTTGGCAAGATCAGAAGTGAGCTCTTCCACTTTCTGTTGAAGTTTTTCAACTTCTTCAAATGGTGATGTTTCACTTGAGATCTTAGCTTCATTAGACTTTTCAGTCTTCAGCT
>JAUPTC010002267.1:0-14946 GCA_030762895.1 Sophora flavescens | reverse complement strand
ATCACATCGAAATAAAATATAACACACAAAAGATATAGGGAATAAACAATCTATCATCAAAAGCGGAAAAAGTAATATGAAGTGCTACTGATATAATTATCCGCGAACCATAACGTCACTCCAAAATCAACAATCATCCTCGATTCACTATATCATCCTCACCTGGCCGTACAACTAAAACTTTATGCGATGTGACCCATCTTCACTCTGTCACATTAGTCGGTAGTCCAGAGCAGTCGATTACCAATAACTTCCGAAGCAGCGTCAAAGACTAAACACTTATTAGTAAATGAATTTGATGCCAATAACATACGAACTTCGTCCAAGACATCCTTCCATAACGGTCGGTGCATTAATACTCTGAGCTTCGTCGGAACATCCTTCCATAGCGGTCGATTGCAAGAACATCGAGGCTTCGTAAAGGCATCCTTTTGCCGCGGTCGATTACCATTAATATCAGAACTTCGTCAAGGAATATCAATCCAAAATGGTCAGAGTGCAAGAAACGTTGAGCGTGTCAAGAACTAAAAGTATTCATTAGTCTACCTCGGCATCCACATCCAGTAGAATTACTCACCGCAATATCCGATATCCCCAACATAGGATATCTAGGCCTCGTGTGTTCCACTCACCGCAGTGTGACTAACAATATCTCGATAAATGAATCTCCCTAAATTACATCCGATAACAACCTAGTGCCTTAACCTTCCATCAAAGTCTCGACACCTTTTTTCCTCATAGATAAAACCACTTAGTGGGCTAGGCACACTCTAAATCACCTTTATTCTCTCACCCAAACAATTATCTCCCGAACAACGCACATATCATTACTTAAATTCAGCTAAGCACAATAATACTTGACCAGGGCGGATCATGCATAGCAGGACATGGAAAATATTCGTATATCTCGAAGTATCATATAAAGCAATTTAACACAACCAACTCATAATAATCAAACCAAATAAATAACAAAGTCGGACTACTGTCGCGGCCTGGCCATGACAACCATCACGGTCATGACAGGACAACGAAACATCTTCGATATCATTAATATTCAAACACTTAGAAATAATAAATCATAATGCGAGATGGAATACCTCAACCCGTATCACGATAAATTTGATAACACAAATCAAACATCCTCAAATACTTAAAATCAACTTACATGCGATAAACCTACAATACTCCGAATCACATTGGTTTTACAGAAAGGTTTCCAATGAGATTTTTGGTCTTGTCGATTACTGTTTACTAGTAGGGTTTAGATTAGCCGATACCTGATTATCATATAATCTGCTATCGATTGACGATAGGTTGATTCTTTTCCCCACGAGCTAGCACCGGAAATACGTGCGCGTGATCCTCGTTATCCCATATGAGTTAGCACAACCACCTTCAACCCAAACAACATATCTATAATTAGTCAACTAACGATAAATACATGACACTTTAGGGCTAGGTTCGGCCAACAGAAAATAGGTTTAGGGTTATCTTCTTAATGCCATGCTGGATCCTAATTACTAGAGTCTTAACTAACATAGATTACTTATTACAAGACTAAAATTTGAAACAAGAATTCTATAACCTTTAGGGTTAGGGTTTTCGACCAAGGGCTGACTTTTAGGGTTCAAAAATCCTTAAAATTGCTAATCATGATTAATTCATAGATTAATGATCCTTGATTAACCTAAATCATGGATTAGTGACTAAACAATAAGGTAAAACTCAAAACTTCCTATCTCTTTTATACAAGGATTAGTTCTCATATAATCTTAGGGTTAGGGTTCTTAGTTTAATAAACCAACTTGGATTTATTAATCATACATACTAATAAGCAGTTAACAAGATCATTAATGAAAACCATGAACAAAAACTCTACTGAGCCTACTTTGATAGATTCGTAAAACCTAGGTTTTCAGAAAGAAATTTTTGATTGCTTCATGCTCTTGGATTTAGATAGTAGACATGATATCTAGAGATGAAAGTAGTTTTCATCGTCATTAGATTTTTCTAGAATTTATTATGACTTTTCAAAAGTTCTGTGTTAGAAACTTGGAAAATGATGAACAATCATGATATAAGCCTTGAATCAAGAAACTTACTAAAGACATAGGCATGATTAATAATGAAGATTAGAATTTACCTCTTGAAAATCAATGACAAAAAGAAATCAAGAACTTGCTTCTTCAACTTAGAACTAAGAAACTTGGAAACTTCTAGAGTTTTTAGAAAGCAAAACCAATGTAACTAAATGAAAAGTGAGAGGAGGGTATTTATAGGCGTGAAGGCGCCCCTTTGAGACCAAGTAGAAATGAGGTGGTTTTCAAAGGATTAAAGTAAATACCTCATGGTAACAAATTTACAAAAGATTCCAAAAGTATATGACTATTTGCAAATTGCTAATAAATGTCATGATGACCACTCTGCCACATTTAATGTGGTCTTATCTTTACTAACTTTGGCTGATTTTGTCATAAATATCTTAGGAAAACCTAGATGCTATAGAAGATTTGTTGAAGAAGATTGTTGAGAGAAGAACAAAGTAGAAGAATTGAGGAACATTCTAGAAAATTCTTGGCTCATCTAAGAATTGATGGAGCCCCTTCTCCCTGGGACGTATGGACTTGCTCAATTTGGGCTTGGTTTCACTTTTTGTGGGGCCCACTTGAAGATTTAATCAGCAAGATAGGAAACTTAAGGAAACTTTAATGGCTTTTGAACTCAAACTATGAACTATAAGTTTTCGCTTCAAGCCACGAATTAAGATTAGAAACAATGATTCTAGCCCAATCCACTTGGAAAAACTTAAAAAAACTAATTTATGGACAAAAGGGTAATTTACATGAAGTTTCGGGGGGCTTAAATGTAAAATTCCCTGAATTTTCTATTTAACCCGAAAACAACCTTCTTAGACCCAAAAATATGATTCATCCAACATCAAAATCCTAAGATAAACCCTCTATTACTCTTAGAACTCCCATTTCCTTCGTCGTCTCTTCGATTCGTGTGTTCCCCCGTAAAGCGAAATTATTTTATTTTTTCTGGAAATAATTCCTAAAAACCACAGATACGTAGAAAATAAAATACTAAACTTAAGTTTTCGTTTCACGAATTAAAATTAGGTCTTTTTGAGATATTATTATAATGGACTTATCCCGCAGCGCTTACTTTGACTTTCCAACCTAAATTTTAATCGTAGCTTCCCCTCTGATCGAAATAGGATTGAGTAATAATCCCGTTTATTTAAAATAATTTTATAAAAACTCCAAATAAATTTATAAACATATTTATATGTATTCTACAGTATTTAACACAGTAAAATACGAGGGTGTTACATTACTACCCCTCTTAGAAAAAATTCCTCCTCGGAATTTCTTAACTCAACACTAGGTATCATCTTGTAATCTTATCTTAATCTAAAGCTCCAACAATATATTTCTCATCGTTTGTTTTTCCCTGTGTGACAGCGGTAACTATAATAGAATTCATGCTTATATCATCCCATTTATCCTCGAACTTATCCATCACTATATTCTATTCATTGTCCTTAACTTTTCCAACTTGATCTAACATTCTTAAAGGAAATAATTAAAACTTAATCCTTCGAACATATTCTATTATTCCAATTTATATCAAAATCATACATAAAAGTGTATGAGATACGCAAACATGAAGGGATTCAACTCTTCTTATGGTAAACACTCTACGCACACTTGAGTCCAACCATCTGCTGATCGGTTCAGAAACTCCCCTCCCCGGGTTCCACCTCCTATAACCTCCAGCTTCCCCATTCCCTAAATTAGTTGCATACCTTTCCGTCTACAATTCGAGCAAAATGACCCCGGTTTCCCACGGTTGATAGTCAGATCCTCCTTACATTCCTAACATGGTGCGGTCCTCCCATCACGGGCCAAACTAAGCAATGCCGTGTGGTTTGTTTAACCTTTGCTGTGGTAGCTAAGTGTTAATGCCACGTCCGCAATTGTCACACCATGTGGTCCTGGTCTCTTTGAGAACCTCCTATCTTTTCTCCATTGGAGACACGGTCAGCTCTCCACTCTACTCTGCTCCCAGCCGACTTGCCTCGCATCTATGCTTTTCTGTTGCCTTTGCATCTCTACTAGTTCCGGAAAACTCGGATATCGAGATATATAGCCCTTTGTAAACCAGCAAAAGAGTCCTTTCAAACCTGCCACATTGCCAGTCTTGTCCTCTGGGAATCTCTGAGAAAATTCAGAATATTTAATCACCTCAAATCGTGATTCATAATCATCGCCGTCGTTACTTTGTTTGAGACTCATGAATTCCCTTTCTTTCGGCATCGTAATCTAGACTCTGAAAAATACTTCTCAAAAACTCCAACTAGCAGCTGCTGTATTGACAATTCTGCCTTCGCATCTGAGATATTTGTTGCCTCTCCACCAAGACTCGCTCTCCGCTTTAGCATAAGCCGCCTCCGTCACTTTCTATCCTCGAGCTCATGGTAACCCAATATCTTTTCGATCTATTGGATCCATCATTGCCTTCTCCGGGATCAATCTCCTTGGAATTGGTGGCTTCCTTTCAGAAAGAATGCCATTACGGCATCTTACGGTATGTAACTTTCATATGATTCTGTTGTTTCCTTTGTTACTTTCCTTCTCTGTAGCATCTCAGATTCTGTGTGTTTGTAATAGAGCGGTAATATGTTTTTCTATGGTATCTTGAGTCTCTATGACTCTCCCCTCCACTTCGTATGATTATTTTCCACATTGCTCCCAATTCTTTGAAGGAGTTTCACATCATTCTTGGATGCGTCCTCTTCCACCGGGCAGATTCAACATGGAAGAAATCATTTGCTCTTGCTCATGATATATAATATACATAGACAAGTATATAAATACCATAGCCCACTAATGTTTTTATCGCGTCGAATTCGGACACACTTTACCCATCTTCTAAGCATAGTTAAAATCCGATGTGGATTCAACTAGAACCACGACCGTCATACTCTCCTAAACCTCACGGTCCGATTAGAATCGTATGCTCGAATACTACCAAATGAGACACCTTTGTGCCCCACTTTGTATTATACATTAAATCCTTAATTATTTATTTTCATATCGCTCGCTCACGTTTGAAAATACGTAAAAATTTAAAACTAATTAATAATCATATAACTTCTACAAATATAAAACACATCAAATTTGTATATATAATTACACATGTTTATTTATTACATTACCAAAACACTGCTCGAGTATCCTCTCGATTGGATCCCACTGACATAAACTTCACTACAACATACTTAGCCGAATTATAAATACTACTTGCACACACTGGCCATAACGTCTATACTCTATTCGCCATGAATCACAACTTTCTACCTCCAGCATCCGGTTCATACGGAGTTCCATCTAACTCCTCAAGCAACAAGTTCCTCCGCCCCGGTCTTCTCGTCATTATCACACTGAAATAAAATATAACACACAAAGATATAGGAATAAGAACAATCCTATCATCAAAAAGCTTAAAAGAGTAATAACAAAATTATACGAGTAATTATACAAACACGCACATCACTCAAAATCAACAATCATCCTCATTCACTATATCATCCTCTACCCTCAGCCAAGCACAACTAAAACTTTATCTGATGTGGCCATCTTCACTCCTGTCACATTGCCAGTAGTCCCTAGCCATGTCCCATACAATAACTTCCGAAACCATCGCAAAGACTCAAACACTTATTAGTCTAAAATGGTCGATGCCAATAACATCTACGAACTTCGTCAAGGAACATCCTTCCATACTGGGTTAGTGCCATTAATATACGAACTCGTCAAGGAACATCCTTCCATGCGGTCCAGTGCAAGAACATTCGAACGTAAGGAACATCCTTCCATAACGGTCAGCCACAATATACGAACTCGCCAAGGAATATCGAACCAAAACGTCCATTGCCAAGAACATTCAACGTGTCAAGAACTAAAAGTATTACGGTCTACCGGATCCACATCCGTAGGCACTCACCCGCATATCCGATATCCCCAAAATAGGATATCCCAGCCTTGTGTTCCCCTTTACAACTGTGACTAACAATATCTCGATAAATGAATCTCCCACAAATTCATGAATAACAAACCTAGTGCCTCAACTATTTCCATCAAAGTCTCAACACCTTTTTCCTCATAAGATAAAACCACTTAATTAGGCTAGGCACATCAAGTACTTTATTCTCTTTTACCAACAATTATCTCCGAACCATACATATCATACTTAAATTCAGCTAAAGCAAAATATTAACAACGAGGTGAGATCATGCATAACATAACATCAGAAAATATTCATATATCTCCATATCATATAAAGCAATTTAACACAACCCAACCCAAATAATCAAAACCAAATAAATAACAAAAGTCGAGCTAACGCCTAACGCCACTGACACCCATCACGTCTAGACGGTAAAAAACATCCTCAATATCACCATATTCAATCACCAAATATCGTCACATACAGATGGAATAACTCCGGCGTATCCACGGAAATTTGATAACATAAAATCAAACATCCTAAATACTTAAAATCAACTTAATGTCGATAGCACCCAATCCCTCGAATCACAATGGTTTTGAGGAGCGGTTTCAATGAGGATTTTGGTCTTTGTCTAGTTACACAAACTACTAGTAGTGGTTTTGGGGTCGCCCACAGATTATCGTATAATCTACCCTACTATGGATTCCGCGATAGAGTTGATTCTTTTCCCCACTGAGCTACTTACGAAATAAAAAGCCTTGACAGTCCTCGTTATCCCGTCACGAGTAACACAACCACCTTCAACCAAACAAAATATCTATATAATTAATCAACTAACAACCATCTATGACATTAGGGCTAGGGTTCGTAACTTAGAAAATAGGTTTGGGGTTATCTTCTTAATGCCATCTTTTTGGATCCTAATTACTAGAGTCTTAACTAACATAGATTACTTATTACAAGACTAAAATTTGAAACAAAATTCTATAACCTTTAGGTTAGGGTTTCGCCAAGGGCTGACTTTTAGGGTTCAAAATCCTTAAAAATTCATAATCATGATTAATTCATAGATTAATGATCCTTGATTAACCTAAATCATGTGAAGGACTAAACAATTAAGTTTGAAACTCAAAACTTCCTATCTTTTATACAAGGATTCGGCCTCAACATAATCTTTGGGTTGGTGGCTCTAGTTTAATAAACCAACTTGGATTTCACTAATCATACATACTAATAACCCGATTAACATGACTCGTTAATGAAAACCATGAACAAAAACTCTACCAAACCTACCTTTGATAGATTCGACAAGGCTAGGTTTTCCAAGAAAGAAATTTTTGATTGCTTCATGCTCTTGGATTTAGATAGTAGACATGATATCTAGAAGATAGAAAGTAGTTTCATCATCATTAGATTTTTCTAGAATTTATTATGACTTTTCAAAGTTCTAGGGTTAGAAACTTGAAAATGATGAACAACCATGATATAAGCCTTGAATCAAGAAAACTTACTAAAGAACATAGGCATGATTAATAATGAAGATTAGAATTTACCTCTTGAAAATCAATGACAAAGGAAATCCAAGAACTTGCTTTGCAACTAGAACTAAGAAACTTGGAAACTTTAGAGTTTTTAGAAAGCAAATGACCAAAGAACTAAATGAAAAGTGAGAGGGGGGTATTTATAGGGCATGTGGGCTGCCACTTTTGAGGACCAAGTAGAAAGGAGGTGGTTTTCAAAGGATTAAAGTGCAAATAACTGATAGGGACCAATTTGCAAAGATTCCAAAAGTATAAGGACTATTTTGCAAATTGCTAATAAATTGTCATGATGACCACTTCCCACATTTAATGTGGTCTTATCTTGACTAACTTAGGCTGATTTTTGTCGTAAATATCTTAGGAAAACCTAAGCTTGTAAGAAGATTTGTTGAAGAAGATTGTTGAAAGCAAAGAACAAAGTAGAAGAATGGAGAACATTCTAGAAAATTCTTGGCTCATCTAAGAATTATGAGGGCAGCCCCTTCTCCCTCGTGGGCTTGCGCATGGACTTGCTCAATTTGGGCTTGGTTTCATTTTTGTGGGGGCCCACTTGAAGATTTAAGCATTAAGCTTAAGATGGGAAACTTAAGGAAACTTTAATGGCTTTTTGAACTCAAACTATGAACTATAAAAGTTTGGGCTTCTAAGCCACGACCATTAAGATTAGAAACAATGATTCTAGCCCAATCCACTTGGAAAACTAAAAAACTAATTTAGGGACAAAGGGGTAATTCCACGAAAGTTCAGGGGCTTAAACGAAAATTCCTAAAATTTTCTATTTAACCCCTAAAACCTTCTAGACTTAAAAATATGATTCATCCCTTGAATCATCTCAAAATCCTAAGATAAACCTTCTATTTACTCTTGAAACTCTAATTTCCTTCCGTCGTCTACCCGATTACGGTGCTCTACCAAAAACGTAAATTATTTTATTTTTTCCTGAAATAATTTAAAAATACGAATCGTAGAAAATAAAATACTAAACTTAAGTCTTTCGCTCACAATTAAAATTAGGTCTTTTGAGCAGTATTATTATAATGTCAATAGAATTCCGCACGGTTTCGTTGACTTTCCAAATCCTAAATTTTAATCGTAGCTTCCTACGGCCAAGTAGGATTGAGTAATAACCTCCGTTTATTTAAAATAATTTTATAAAACTCAAATAAATTTATAAACATATTTATATGTATTACTGTTATTTAAAACAGTAAAATACAGGGTGTTACACCTACAATTTCAGTTGTCACAAGGATTGTCAAATTAAGCCAAAATAAAGGCTAAATTGGGTCCCAAGTTCTCCGCCCGGATCGGTCATACAAGATACCATGATGTTCCTTCACTTAAATGGGCCTAACTTACTCATCTTAAGCCCAATTACTGCATATGATACCATGTTGGAAAGCTTATTCAGAGGCCCTTAATTTGGTCTAGGTTAGGTAAGGATTGATAAGCATAAATAATAGTTTACAGCTGCACAAGCCCCGGGAGAGAGACGAAATTGCTTTGACAATCATTGTTTTTACTTTTACATTGTTGGGCTTAATTGGGCTTAATTGCTAAACATTGTTAATTTTGGATATTTCACTCTACCTGGCCTTGTTGCCTTGCTGTAGCATAACTTGAGATATGAGATATCGGATTTTGGTGATCTTCCTGTCCCTAGGAAATATAAGGAAGATACCTCTGATTTCAAAGTTTCACAAGAGTTGTCAAATTAGGCCAAAACCAAGGCTAAATTGGGTCCCGAGTTCTCTGGCACGGATCTGTGTGCAGTCCATGATGTTCCTTCACTTAAATGGGCCTAACTTACTCATCTTAAGCCCAATTAAGGCATATGATACCTTGTTGAAATCTTGTTGAGATGCACTTAATTTGGTCTAGGGTTTGGTCGGGATTAATAAGCATAAATAGCTGGTTCTGCCGCCTGACAAGCCAGAGAGACGAAAAATAGACAACTTTTACAATCTTTGTTTTTGATTTTACATTATTGGGCTTAATTGGGTTTTAATTGCTAAACATTGTTAATTTTTCGGATTTTTCACTCATCCTAGCATCTTGCCTTGCACAGAGCATAACTAGAGCTACAGATATCGGATTTTGGTGATCTTGTTGTCCCGAGAAAGATAAGGAAAGAGGCCTACAATATCGGGTTTTACAAAAATTGTCAAATTAGGCCAAAATCGAGGATACATTGGGTCCCGTGTTCTCCCGGCAGGGATCGAGGCAAAGTCCTTGATGTTCCTTCACTTAAATGGACCTAACCTACTCATATTAAGCCCAATTAAGGCATATGATACCTTGTTGGAAAGCATATTCATAGGCCCTTAATTTGGTCTAGGTTAAGGTCAGGATTAACAAGCGTAAAAAACAGTTAACAGCCGAACAATCAAGAGAGAGACGAAAAATAGAAAACTTTTACAATCATTGTTTTTGCTTTCACTTTATTGGGCTTAATAGCTAAACACTGGTTAATTTTAGGATTTTCACTCATCCCTGACCTTGTTGCCTTGCTTTCAGAGCATACCTAGACTCTGAATATCGGATGTTGGTGGTCTTGCTGTCCCTAGAAAGATAAGGAAGAGACCTACAATTTCAGGTGTCACAAAAATTTTCAAATTACGCCAAAATCAAGGCTAAATTGGGTCCTATGTTCTCTGGCGTGGATCAGTGCGCAGTCCATGATGTTCCTTCACTTAAATCGGCCTAACTTACTCATCTTAAGCCCAATTAAGGCTTATGATACCTTGTTGGAAAGCTTATTCAGAGGCCCTTAATTTGGCCTAGGTTAGGTCAGGATTGTTAAGCGTAAATAGCAGTTTACAGCCGCACAAGCCAGAGAGAGACGGAAATTAGACAACTTTTACAATCATTGTGTTTGCTTTTACATTTTGGGGCTTAATTGCTAAACATTGTTAATTTTCGGATTTTTCACTCATCCGGGCCTTGTTTCCTTTCGCAGAGCATAACAAGAGCTACAGATATCGTATTTTGGTGATCTTGCTGTCCCTAGAAAGATAAGGAAGAGACCTACAATTTCAGGTGTCACAAGAATTGTCAAATTAGGCTAAAATCACGGCTAAATTTGGTCCCGTGTTCTCTGGCACGGATCAGTGCGCAGTCCATGATGTTCCTTCACTTAAATGGGCCTAACTTACTCATCTTAAGCCCAATTAAGGCATATGACACCATGTTGAAAAGCTTTTTCGGAGGCCCTTACTTTTGACTAGGTTTAGGTCGGGATGAATAAGCGTAAATAGGCAGTTTACAGCCACACAAGCAGAGAGAGACGGAAATTAGACAACTTTTACAATCATTGCTTTTGCTTTCACATTATTGGGCTTAATTGGGCTTAATTGCTAAAGATTGTTAATTTTCGGATTTTTCACTCATCCCGACCTTGTTGCCTTTGCGAAGCATATATAGAGCTACGGATATCTGAATTTTGGTGATCTTGCTGTCCCTAGAAAGATAAGAAAGAGACCTTCAATTTCAGGTTTCACAAGAATTGTCAAATTATGCCAAATTCAAAGCTAAATTGGGTCTCGAATTCTCTAGCACGGATCGACGCTCTCCATGATGTTCCTTCACCGAAATGGGCCTAACTTACTCATCTTAAGCCCAATTATGGCATATGATACCTTGTTGGAATGCTTATTCAGAGGCCCTTAATTTGTTCTAGGGTTAGGTCAGGATTAATAAGCATAAATAGCAATTTATAGCGGCACAAGCCAGAGAGAGACGGAAATTACTTTTACAATCATTGTTTTTACTTTTACATTATTGGGCATAATTGGGCTTAATTGCTAAACACTGTTACATTTTTGGATATTTCACTCAACCCGACCTTGTTGCCTTATGCAGAGCATAACTAGAGCCTACGGATATCGATTTTGGTGACTTTGCTGTACCTAGAAAGATAAGGAAGAGACCTAAATTTCGGGTTTCTCAAGAATTCTCAAATTAGGCCAAAATCAAGGCTAAATTGGGTCCCGTGTTCTCTGGCGCGAATAAGTGCGTAGTCCATGGTCTTCCTTCACTTTAATGGGCTAACTTACTCATCTTAAGCCCAATTAAGGCTTATGATACCTTTGTTGTAAAACTTATTCAGAGGCCCTCAATTTGGTCTAGGGTTAGGTCAGGATTAAAAAGCATAAATAGCGTTTTCACCAGACAAGCCAGAGAGAGACGGAAATTAGACAACTTTTACAATCATTGTTTTTGCTTTTACATTATTGGGCTTAATTGCTAAACATTGTTAATTTTCGGATATTTCTCTCATCCTGACCTTGTTGCCTTGCACAGATCATAACTAGAGCTACAGATATCGGATTTTGGTGATCTTGCTGTCCCTAGAAAGATAAGGAAGAGACCTACAATTTCAGGTTTCACATCAATTGTCAAATTAGGCCAAAATCAAGGCAAAATTGGGTCCTGAGTTCTCTGGCACGGATCGGTCATGCATCCATGATGTTCCTTCACTTAAATGGGCCTAACTTACTCATCTTAAGCCCAATTACTGCATATGATACCATGTTGGAAAGCTTATTCAGAGGTCCTTAATTTGGTCTAGGGTTAGGTAAGGATTGATAAGCATAAATAGTAGTTTACAGCTGCACAAGCCAGAGAGAGACAGAAATTACTTTGACAATCATTGTTTTTACTTTTACATTATTGGGCATAATTGTGCGTAATTGCTACACATACTTGTTACTTTTCGGATATTTCACTCAACCCGACCTTGTTGCCTTGGCGCAGAGCATAACTAGAGCTACAAATATCGGATTTTGGTGACCTTGCTGTACCTAGAAAGATAAGGAAGAGACCTACATTTCAAGGTTCCTTAAGAATTCTCAAATTAGGCCAAAATCAAGGCTAAATTGGGTCTCGTGTTCTACGGTGCAAATCGATCAAGGAGTCCATGGTCCCACTTTAATGGGCTAACTTACTCATCTAAGCCCAATCAAGGCATATGATACCTTGTCTTAAAACTTAGTCGAGGCCCTCAATTTGGTCTAGGGTTATGTCGGGATTATAAAGCATAAATAGCAGTTTTACACGCACAAGCCGTTTAGAGAGACGGAAATTAGACAACTTTTACAATCATTGTTTTTGCTTTTACATTATTGGGCTTAATTGCTAAACATTGTTAATTTTTGGATTTTTCACTCATCCTGACCTTGTTTCCTTGCGCAGAAGATAACTAGAGCTACATATATCGAATTTTGGTGATCTTGCTGTCACTAGAAAGATAAGGAAGAGACCTACAATTTCAGGTTTCACATGAATTGTCAAATTAGGCCAAAATCATGGCTAAATTGGGTCCTGAGTTCTCTCGCACGGATCAGTGCACAGTCCATGATGTTCCTTCACTTAAATGGGCCTAACTTACTCATCTTAAGCCCAATTAAGGCATATGATACCTTGTTGGAAAGCTTATTCAGAGGCCCTTAATTTGGACTAGTGTTAGGTCATGATTATTAGGAATAAATAGCAGTTTACAGCCGCACAAGCCAGAGAGAGACGGAAATTAGACAAATTTTACAATCATTGTTTTTGCTTTTACATTATTTGGCTTAATTGGGCTTAATTGCTAAACATTGTTAATTTTCGGATATTTATCTCATCCTGACCTTGTTGCCTTGCGCAGAGCATAAGTAGAGCTACAGATATCGGATTTTGGTGATCTTGCTGTCCCTAGCAAGACAAGGAAGAGACCTACAATTTCAGTTGTCACAAGGATTGTCAAATTAGGCCAAAATAAAGGCTAAATTAGGTCCCAAGTTCTCTGGCGCGGATCAGTGCACGGTCCATGATGTTCCTTCACTTAAATGGGCCTAACTAACTCATCTTAAGACCAATTATGGCATATGATACCTTGTTGGAAAGCTTATTCAGAGGCCCTTAATTTGGTCTAGGGTTAGGTCAGGATTAATAAGCATAAATAGCAGTTTACAGCGGCACAAGCCAGAGAGAGACCAAAATTACTTTTACAATCATTGTTTTTACTTTTACATTATTGGGCTTAATTGGGCTTAATTGCTAAACACCTAATTTTCGGATATTTCACTCAACCGACCTTGTTGCCTTATGCAGAGCATAACTAGAGCTACAGATATCGGATTTTGGTGACCTTGTTGTACCTAGAAAGATAAGGAATAGACCGGCAATTTCGGGTTTCTCAAGAATTCTCAAATTAGGCCAATATCAAGGCTAAATTGGGTCCCGTGTTCTCCCGGCGCGAATCGCTCAGTGAGTCCATGGTCTTCCTTCACTTTAATGGGCTAACTTACTCATCTTAAGCCCAATTAGGCTTATGATACCTTTGTTGTAAAACTTATTGAGAGGCCCCCAATTTGGTCTAGGGTTAGGTCAGATTAAAAAGCATAAATAGCGCTTTACAGCCCTGACAAGCGGGAGAGACGGAAATTAGACAACTTTTACAATCATTGTTTTTGCTTTTACATTATTGGGCTTAATTGCTAAACATTGTTAATTTTCAGATTTTTCACTCATCCCGACCTTGTTTCCTTCGCGTAGAACATAACTAGAGCTACAAATTTCAGATTTTTGGTGATCTTGCTATCCCTAGAAAGATAAGGAAGAGACCTACAATTTTAGGTTTCATAAGAATTGTCAAATTAGGCCAAAATCATGGCTAAATTGGGTCCCGAGTTCTCTGGCACGGATCAGTCCGCAGTCCATGATGTTCCTTCACTTAAATGGGCCTAAATTACTCATCTTAAGCCCAATTAAGGCTTATGATACCTTGTTGGAAAGCTTATTCAGAGGCCCTTAATTTGGTCTAGGGTGAGGTCAGGAATAATAAGCATAAATAGCAGTTTACAACCGCACAAGCCAGAGAGAGACGGAAATTAGACAACTTTTACAATCATTGTTTTTGCTTTTACATTATTGGGCTTAGTTGCTAAACATTGTTAATTTTCGGATTTTTCACTCATCCTGACCTTTTTGCCTTGCCATAAGCATAACTTGGGACTGGTCCCTAGAAAGATCAAGATTTGCAAGTTTCTCTTCACTTTAATTGGCCTAACTTACTCATCTTAAGCCCAATTAAGGCATATGATATCTTGTTGGAAAGCTTTTTCAGAGGCCCTTAATTTGGTCTAGGGTTAGGTCAGGATTAATAAGCATAAATAGCAGTTTAAAGCCACACAAGCCACAGAGAGTCGGAAATTAGACAACTTTTACAATCATTGTTTTTGCTTTTACATAATTGGGCTTAATTGCTAAAATTGTTAAGTTTCGGATTTTTCAGTCATCCTGACCTTGTTGCCTTGCACAGAGCATAACTAGAGCTCCAGATATCGGATTTTGGTGATCATTGGTTCCTTAAAAAGATAAGGAAGAGACCTACAATTTCAGGTTT
>JAUPTC010002266.1:0-14959 GCA_030762895.1 Sophora flavescens | reverse complement strand
GGACAGAGAAAAGATAAGTTTTTCCATGCAATATATTATGCAAGCAAGGTTTTGAATGAGAATCAAGTTCATTATGCAACAACTGAAAAGAATTGATTGCCGATAGTCTTTGCATTGGAAAAATTTAGGTCTTATTTGATTGGTTCCAAAGTCATTGTGTTTAGTGATCATTCCGCACTTAAATATCTCTTGACTAAAGTGGAATCAAAGCCTAGATTGATCCGTTGGATTCGTCTCATGCAGGAATTTGATCTAGAGATAAAGGATAAGAAAGGGGAGCGAGAATGTGGTGGGCTCATCACTTGTCCAGATTAGAGAATGCAGCCTGCAACAACTAAGAAAAATGAGTTAGAGAGGAATTTGGATGAAAACTGTTTCCATGGTCAAAGAGAGGCCTTGGTTTGGTGATATGGCGAACTTTAAGGCTACAAACACTATTCCTGGAAGGCCTCACATGGCAGCAGAGAAAATGTTCTTCCGGGATGCTAATTTTTACATTTGGGATGATCCGTTTATTTAAGAGCGTTCCTGGATGGCATCCTTCTAAGGTGCATTGATCAAGAAGAAGCTCAAGGAATTCTTTTTGGTCATGCCATGGTTCCCCATATGAGGGCATTATAATGGGGCCCGACAGCAGGAAGGTGTTGCAACGTGGTTTCTATTGGCCAACACTTTTCAAAGATGCCACTAACATGCTGCCAATGACAAATGCCAAAGAATAGGAAGGATCTCAAAGAGGAATGAAATGCCATCGGAAAACATTCTTGAAGTCGAAGTTGTTTGATTGTCGGAATAGATTTTGGTGGGACCTTTCATTGTCATACCCAACTCCAACTACATCTGGCTGTAGATTAGTGTTTCTAAGTGAGGGAGGCAATTACTTCATCGACAAATGATGGAGCCACGGAGAGATTCCCTCAAGAAGAACATATTTGCAAGATTTGGAGTACCGTGTGTTGATTGGGGATGGAGGGAAACACTTTTGCAACAATCATTTGAAAGTGTTTTGACCAAGCACAATGTGAAACACAAGGTGCCACCTTATCATCCACAAACAAGTGGTCAAGTTGAGGTATCCAATAGAGAAATCAAGAAGATCTTGGAAAAATCACAAGGTAAATTCAAGAAAAGATTGGTCAAAGAAGCTAGATGATGTATCAGGCTCATGGACGCATTTATGGCTCCAATGGTCTTTCTCCTTATCAAATGGTTTATGGAAAGTCATGTCATCTTCCTGTAGAGCTAGAACACAAAGCATATCGGTATCAAAATCTGAATTTTGATTCTACTTTAGCGGTGAGAAGAGATTGGATCAGCTGAACAAATTGGAGGAGATGTGTAATGGCTTATAAAAATGCTGTAATTGTTAAGCAAAGAAATGAAGGCATACCGTGACAAGCATATGTTGCTTGGAGTCTCCTACACGGGCAACAAGTATTTATTCAACTCGCACCGGGTTATTCCCTGTGAAGTCCAAATGGCGACTTTCTGTTCATGTATTATATTCTATAAGAGTTGAAGTGGAAGAACTGAATCTAGGAGGTTTATGAATGGCAAGGTTGAAACTATACCACGAGGGATTTTGAGAGAAAAGTGCCTGAGTTTGAGGGAACCTTGATCGATAGTCAATGCTGGCTTGCGTTGAAAGCTTCTGGAACCCAAGAGTAGATTGGATTCATTCATTTTTATTTTTTTAATCTTTCATTACATATCATGATGCACTTTATTGTGCAGTTTACAATGACATTTGATGTAAATCTGAGTTATTGAAAGGCCAAAGAATTAGCACCTTGAGGGAGTGGGAGAATGTGCAAGGCTACCGATAGCACTACCAGAAAAATGGCACTCAGGATGACCAAAGTCGAAACTACCAGAATCCTAGCCTAGGCCTCACGTTGAAGGATGAAGTTGAGCTCCGAAAATCTGAAGTTCCAACGCCAGCCCCTTGGAAGCGTGGGGCTAGTTTGGTATAAACCCAGTGTCACTTGTTTTGACACCCAACCTCAACATTTGCATAAACGAGCCCTAGCCCCCTTTCTCCCTCATGCTCCGAGCATCATGGGTAAAGACTGCATTCTCGCTCTCTATTCTCCTCAGTGGTATGAATTCTTGTTCCCCCAATGCTTCACCATTAGGAATCATGTCAATGAGAGAACCAACCTACAACCACCAGGTATTTCACATTCATGTTTGCATTCACATATCCAAGTTTAATCACCGATTGGGAATTGGTTTGACTGGACACTTGCTTAATTGATTTTTTTTTGGAAGGCAAGAGACGTTTAAATGATGTAATTTTTGAAACTACAAAACCATAAAACACCCTATGTGTTTGATAAAATGTCCCTATGGGTTCACTGAAATTACAAAAAGGTGCACTTGTAACTACATTTTATCACAATGTGTGTTCTATGATCACTCACTTTCTTGATGAAGTGTTTTGGAACAATTCTAAGTGGGTCTAGGTGTTGGGTATTTTGATGTTTTCCTAACATGAACACACCCACACACCACATGTTTCTGATGCAAATGTTTTGTATGAATAAATAAGTCATGTTTGTTGGATTTTTTTTTGGATAAAGTGGGTACAGTAATGGAACTATCAAGGATAAAGAGTTATCATACTCATGTATGAAATGTTGAATGGGAATTCAATTATACTAAAACAGGACAGAGTCACATATTTTGTCCCCAACTTGGTTAAGACACTCCACTATACAAAAGTTGAGTCAAGCCTAACAAGATCTCATTCTCCGTAGAATGACGTATGATTGATCTAAACAAGGGATAAGGATAGAAGCTTCCATGCACAAAGGAAAGATGCTGCAGCGAAGATATCATGTCGATCTCATTCTCAACTCCTTTTACCACTAACGTACGGATTACATTCAACCCTAAGCAATTGAGATGGTCAATGAGGCTAATATGCAGGTGCCTTTCTGGCAATCCTGTACATAATTCACTCGCACTGTGAGAGGCATTTTCCTCCTGGATTGACTGAAGTGAAGAAAAGGAAGATATCTCAAAGTCGTAGGAAAGTGGACTCTCACATTTTAGGTACATGACATATAAAGACCGGGATCTATCAATAGTGCAAATGTGGAATTTGTTTATCCAATTCACAGTGGCAAAAGGATATCCCGAGCGCTTATAATATGCTTTTTAAGCATGTCCTTAACTTCATCCTCCTGCCATACATCTCAAGATTTAATTGTGAAGGCCCCTAATTGAACACGTTGCAATCCTTTCAGTTCTGCTTCTCGAGCTCTTCAACTCTACCGATAGTTGTTACTACTGGTTGAAAGCCAACTTTGAAAGACATCAATAGTCGTGGTGCTTCTGCCATGGTGCAAGAGTTCAAGACATCTTCAAACCATTAGGTTTCATGGTTCATCCTCCAGCTCATGCTCAAGACACTATCTCGCATCGCTGGAAAGCTCAAGACAATTATCTTGCCATCCAATCTCGAGGATGGTTTATCATGTAACTGTTGGCGATAAGGCTGGAAAAAGATCATGAAGAGAGGATCGAGCAAATGGCACGCATAAATCAAGAAAGAGTGCAAAGCAAGTGCAAGACAATTCTGGCCCCTACAAATGCCATGCGGTGACTAAATGCTAGCCTTGGCCGAGGGAGTTCTAGAAGAATCAAAATCCAAACCAACCCCTCCACCACCTCCTCCTTCTTCTTAGAATCTCTTCTTTCTTATTTTATTTTGCTGACACTGAAGAGTCCATTCCTCTTTTACCTTTTTTTGGCTGATGACAAAAAGGGGGAGAAAGGAAAAGAAGGATATTTGTAAATAAAGTCAGCTTGTTTGTTTGCATTTACTGATCTTACTTTTATTTATATTATTTGCTTTGATATTTGATTTGCTCCTGAAAGTACTACGCATGATAAGTGCTTTATACCTATCTATTAGTCCTGGCTATATTTGAATGGTTTGTCTTAGGGGAGCCTTTGCAGCCTCTTAGATTTTGCTATTTAAATTTAATCGTTTTGTCATCATCATCAGTGGTGAGATTGCTGGAACCAAAGTGGTTTTGGATTTAATAATCTCTAAGTTTTGATGCTAACAAAAGGATTAAATTTGTTTGGCAAAGTGTTAACAGATCTAAATACAGAATTGCCATCGTGGAGCCTTCGATGCCCCCGCTGCAAAGATACCAAGGAAAATCATCCTCTCTCATAATGAAGATGATGAAGCCGATGAGGATAGCATCCCCTATCGCCTATCCCAAGCTAGCGTACACTGCTGTCGCCGCTGCGCCAAGCAGCCCGATCCCTTCAATCAGATCAACCACAACTCCTAAGGTAACTATCCTCGCGTAATGATCCTGTTCAATTAGTAGTAGATGACCTTGTATCTAGTTTGTAGTTTGGTACAGATGACATACCCATCCCCTCCAAAATGACGTATATATTCCTCACATCTCTCACCCCAACCAACACAAACAACCACCTCACAAGCCAATGACACTGGGTTAAACCAACCGGGAGGAAGGCATTTCCGGCACCTTCCCCAAACCTTGAGAACTCTATTTCCTCCTCATCCCAACTTCCACCCTTTACAATGGCAACTGAGATCAGCTGCAAAAGACAGAGAATGGAAATGATTTTTCACACCATTCCACATGAAACTAAATCAACTTAAACGCATGGTATCCCCTTACATGGAATATGAGGAAGAAGTAGCCAACTGCTGAACTCCTCTACCTACTCTCACCTGCAGTGTCAATCTAATCAAAACTGTACCTACTCAAATGTAAGAATCATAAAGTCTTTAGTCACCCACCTACCCTAGCCAAATTGCCCCACCCCACCCAACCCGCAGAAAAGAAAATTTATCCAAATCTGTGTCAAACTCCTCCATTCATGCCAATTACTGGATGGAGTTGAGAGATATACCCGTCTGCGACCGAATTCCAAGAGAAGAACCTTCCACTCTTCTCGAGAAGATCATTCAAGCATGTCCCTGCTGATCATGCCAAGTGACATAAAAATGGATGTCCTTTGAGCATCCTGGACCTATGGAGGGTCACAGATTTGTTCATGGATCAATCCATGACATGTCGAAACGGGAGTTTGCACCAACTCAGAGCCATAGGATGCAAAAATTTTGTTCTCCATCCTGCCATGCATAAGGAAACAACCAGGATTGGAATCAAGCTCATGTAATCCAACCCGAGATTGCCAATGCTGGATCTCAACATGACAAGGACTTGAAGCACATAAGGTTCAAGGGAGTGATGCCCAAATAATCACATTGATTGACCTGCAATCAAGAGAAACTTTTGATTACCACCTAATGATTTCCTTCCTAAATAAGGAATCCAAACAGTTAATCGATGAGCACAAAGCTGCTGATTTTGAAGTCACATCTGTAACGCCCCCTGTGGGCATTAATTAATAACACGTATGGAATTTAAATTAAAAGATAATTTGGCGTTGGTTACGAAAAATCGCTTTCTCTAGTCATAAAAATCTGGGGTATAAGATTTTCTTCATAGGGATAACTCAAATCCATCAAATACATTTAAATGGAAGTCAAGTCAGAATCAGTTATTATGACATACAACATTGCTTTAAGTTTCCACTTGAAAGAAAAGTTCAAACCGTGGATGGTTGTATATAACACTACATTCACTGACCCCTTTAGATATACAACCCAACCCATACTCCTAAGCCGTGGTCATTCTATCAAATATTTATTGAGACTCCCAATCTAATACTCTCCCAACCCCCAAACACCAGGCCCACTGACTTGAAAGACTCCCTCTCGCAACACTCGGACTAGAACACCAAGGTATTACAAAGAAACCCAAAGAGACATGATATAATCAGCAGAGTGAGATACAATCAAGATATATCCCACAACAACCATATACTGATACATACATCACGTAATCATATAAGGCAAATCATGCATATACACAATATAACAAGTTGTTATATCAAAGGGTCTCAAGTCCGCACAACGATCTTTGAAAATATGCATTGCAATTCAATATCGCTTTAACTTAATCTCACGAGATATCAACACTGCTTTTTCATTGAAGAAGAATTAGAGTTGGTCAATCTCTAGCCCACCGGCGCTTGCTCTAATTACTCCTCAAGCATTGAGGTCTGTGGATGAGCAACGCCACATGTGCCTCTCTTACCCGCTTATGGATGCATCTCTCATACCACCTTGCATTCGGGAGAGATACTCAAAGACGCTCATTGGGAAATGCATGAGAAAATATTTTATTTAAAAGGTTCTTTGTGGTTCATTCTTTTTCACTCTGCCGCAACTCAAAGCCAACGACTTAAATCATCATTTCCCATCACTTGAAAAACTCGTGAAGCTATGACCATAGTCCCGAACGCTCAATCACAATGCCTAAGACCGTACCTAAGCCATGGTCAGTCAGGAGAAACAACCTTCACCTTTAATCATGTTCATCACACACTGGTTAGAATACACTAATCAACACAACGTGATTAGACCTAAGTCTGTCACATAATGAAATCGTAACGAACTCCGTCTCTCCTTTCGAGAATTGACTCTCACCCATAATATCATAGCCGTGGACTCGTAGTCCCGACTAACACCGATCCAAGATCACGTGCGCATCACCGAATACTAGAGGCGGCGTCCGTATCAGATTCTCTTTCAAAGTACTTATTTTTCGCTCGAAAACAAATTCAAATCATCCCGATAACCTATCCGGTATCGAAAGTTTTAAAATACTTTAGGAAAACCTTTCTTTGAAATCTTTTATAAAGCATCTTGAAATTCTTTTTATCTTTGAAATATTTCCCCAATAGATATTGCCAAATAATCTTGAACGCTTTCACTTGAAGACACATAGTCGGGAAACGATTTTCCTCTTGTATAAATAATAGTACACCAAAACCATTTCAACAATTAAAACAAGCACTTTAAGTTTAGAGAGCTTTTGGAAAAGAACACCAATCCCTTCATCTTCAAAGCTTATTAAGGTTTTTAAACCTTTATAATCTCGGCTGGAGCATGCCGTGCATGTTCATTTAGCAAACCCTCAATCAACAACAAAGATATATCACGCTAATGCTAACACCACAGCTTGAGAGCAAATATCACATATATGCATTATATCATTTAGAACAAGTATGCTAACATCCGATAATAGCATAACATACCAAGTACATTAGATAATCACTAAGCTCAATCAACATGTAACTATCCACCTTAAACACATACACACTTGCATACAGTTATTGAATATCTTTAGAAATCCCCTCTACCTCAAGCATGTAAGAGAATGCGAAAATAAACAGCTTACGAACGTTTCTTCAAAGTTGGTTAGGATCAAGTCTAGGTTTTATGATTATAAGGTTCAAAGGATTAGAAACTCAATCGAGAACTTAGGGCTAGAAGTTCCTGTGCTATTAAAATTAGGGATTTATGATCCTTACGTGCTGGGGATTTCAAAGATGATTACTTTAAACAAAGTTTGAATAAAATCCTGTCAAGTTACACTTGATGGAGATCCGACCTGACCAATAAGATAGATAGGAACATTTAAACTTTCCAACTCTTGGTTTAGCATCCATTAATAGTAAGGAGCTCAAAACCATGATCACTTTGAAAAATGAAAACGAAACACCCTAGGTCCATAACCTTAAGATTCGTCCATCCTTGGGTTTTTATGATAAAAATCTTTAAATTCTTCCACTCTTAGACCTTTTAGCATCCAATAACTTATGGAGCTCATGTCTAGCGATCATCTTGAAAGCAAAATAGGATTTTAAATAACAAAGCTTATAAGCACACAAAGTAACAACAACATAGGCTTATAAATAATTAAAGTATAATGACATAAGTAATGAATTATAAATGATATAAACATAAATGACATAACAAATGACATAAACATAATGACATAATGTAAATGACATAAAGTAAATGGCATAATATAATGAGATAAAAGTAATTAACATAATGTAAATGACATAAAGTAAAGACATAAAATAAATGGCATAAATATATTACATAAAAGTAAATGACATAATGAAATGACATAAATATAAATTACATGAAAGTAAATGACATAGTATAGAAAAATCTTAAACTTTCAAATCACTTTAAATATAGCATCCTTTAAAATAAAGGAGCCCTCGCTCCATGATCATTTTGGGAAAACAAATCTTAAACTTTCCAATCACTTTGGACATAGCACGTTTAACATAAAGGAGCCTTGGTCCATGATCATTTTGGGAAAAACAAATCTTTAAACTTTCCAATCACTTTAGACATAGCATCCTTTGGCAGAAAGGAGCCTTGGTCCACGATCATTTTTGGGAAAATAAATCTTTAAAATACAAACTCATATTTGTAAAAGGAACAAGATCCCCTCTAAACCAGATGCATGGTTCTGCCTCATTATAAAGTAGAGGTTAGGAACTTTGTTTTTTACAACCTTTGGTATGTTAAAAATAAAGTAAATACAAGACCATGGAAATTGGTTTCCAACTCCCAAAAGGAGTTCTACCATTTTGAGAGATTTTTGAAAGATAAAAGCTCATATATGGCATAAAGAAGAAACTCTTAGGGAAAAAAGATGAAGTTTTTAAAGAAAATAATACATGAGAGGATTAACCTAAGCAAGAGGAACAACTTTGATGAAGAAATACTTAGTGAAAAGAAGAAGAAAACTAGAGCTTGGAAGCTTAAAGTTAAGAAAAAAGATGAAAACTTAAGGGTTTTGATGGAGGAGGAGAAAGGAAAGGATGAAGTAAGGATGAGTGATATTTATAGAGCAAGAGGGAGGGGGGACAATTTTGGAGAGGAAAGAGAGAAGAAAAGAAGAAAGAAGGTGGTTTCTTGTAGAGAGAGCAAAGAGTTAAGGTGATGGATGTGATTGGGGAGAGAAAATGAAAAGTAAGATTCGTGAATAAGTAAGGATTTACTTTTTCTTAGGTAAGTCATAAGCACAATCAGGCTTCCCATCAAGCCTTTTCCATCCTTTAGGTTTCCTTTTAATCGCTTAACACGTGAACCGGTGCACATCCGAATGAGTTTCGCATGTTTTGGTCCTGAAAAATATTATATTTTATTCTGGACAACAAAATTCTCGAAGATTTACCAAACCCACACAAAGCCTCACACTAACTGTCTCGCTCACTTAATCAAAATTTTGTCTCTCAGCCCGCAAACTTGCATCGGCAGCGAAAACGCAGACTGCTTCGTCTAAATTTTCAATGTAACATTTTCTCGTGACTTCACACAGTAAACTAACATAAGAAAATGATTTTATTTTAAATAAATTATCCTCTGGGTTTTATCAAAATAAATACATTAAAGCATGTATTTACTCGATAAATAAGGCATAATAAAAATGTGGTGTTGCTTAATTACCTCTTCTCTAAAAATAATTTCGTTCTCGAAATTACGTAACTATAAACTTAACAAGCATCTCTCACTATCTAGATCATACTACGAAGATAGCATCCAAAAGAATTTCATCGATCCAAAAGAACATGTAAATATCTAATGTATGAAGATCTTTAGTATATTCACCCAAGGAGTAAAAATGTATGATCGGTACACATTTACAATCATGAATCTAAAAAGTTTCTCCTTTCACTAGAATTTCCGGTCAACAATTTAAAAGAGTATTGCCGATAAGAATTAATCGAATCACTTCTACCAAAGTAAAAGTGATTAGATTAGTTTCATCGAAAACTTCTTTTATAAACATACCCATCCTGTAGGCAACAACAAGGCAATTCATAACTCTAGGAAAAGAAAGATTGGATCTAAAGTATAAACTCCACTCACAACAATCAAAAGAGTAGGGAACCGAATCAATTTCTTAGAGTCTTTTATTCCCAAAAGTCATGCTGAAGATACATTCACCTGAAAGACTAGTAACATAGGAGACCCTAGAGAGTCAAATACTCAAGGGCTCCAAAACGCTTACTACTTAGAATCCTATACAACTTAGGAATTATAGCCTCGCCATAACACCTTCCAAATTGTGAAATCTTTCTAACACTACTTCTATTGTAAAGATCGCTGATTGTGAAGCTCGCCATTCATGGTGTGGACTATTCCCTTCTCGCCTGGGTCTACCGGCTCCTCTAAGGTGTTGACAGTTTATCAACTTGGTGCACTACAACCTTGAGAAGTGTCCAAATTTTCCACAATTGAAACACTTACCCTTTATGGGCAAACATTACTATGTGGTCCTGGGTCCTACACTTGTAACTATCTCCTAACTTGGTCTCGTTGTTGGTTCTGTTGACTCTCACTTCTCTTCAGAATTATCTTAACTATGTCACGTTAATTCAGGTCATTCCTTGTGGCTTCGGCGGCGTTCTTCCGATGTTGCTTCCTTCTTCGATTCCTGGGATCTCGATAATGGTCTGTGAAGGAGGGGTCTGCAACAGCTTTCCATTGCCTCTTTCCTTCCTCTAATAGTCTCCACTTTTCTCCACTTTACTAAGGCTTGAAATTTCCGGATTTCCAATGGCATCATAGATTCTTTGATCCTTGGTACGACCTTCAACCTTTCGTATTTCCATTCCTCATCTGGGTTGTTTTGGAAAAAGCAAAAATATTTGGCAAGGGATTCTAAACCTTGCCGGATATTCCCCACCGACATGTCCTGCTGACTTACTCTTAGGAATTCTTGCGTCTCTCGTCCCGAAAGCACTCTAGGGAAAATATTTGTCCAAAAATCGTTGCGGAATACCCCCAAGTGATCACCATGTTCACCCAGGCACAGCAGCTAGTCCGGTGCCCTCCCACCGCATTCAAGATCCCCAATCGGGGCTGAATGTTGCATAAGGTACCTTTGTTCCTCTGGGTGTGCACCAGCCAAAGATCTTTTCCAAATTTTGAATCCAAAAAGACACTTTTACTGGATCCACGCCTCCATCAAATCATGATGGATTCTGACATCGGAAAGCATCCAAATGTCTTCCCTCTCGCAGCCTTGTTCACCTTCTTGTTCTGCGCACTGGCAGCTACGCCACCAAAGCTCGGGCAACAAGTCCATCCCACCCCATAATTCATTCATGTTGGCATTACCACCAATAGGACCACCCTTCTCGGGGACCACGCTCCACGTCTACGCCGACCACCAGCCCACGCCCTCGCCTATGTCCACCTTCTGGTGTTAGTTCTATAACCGACGGTTAACAAACAACAAAGCACAAACCGTAAATGAAACGTGAAAAGCTGCGATTAACACACATTACTAAAGTAATCCGACAAAACTTAACTCGGAGAAAATACAACGCCAACACAAATGACCTATTTCTCAAAGATCCTTGAATAGACTCGACCAGCTCGATACCACCCTGTAACGCCAGGGCATTACTTAAGTAACAAGTGTGGAATTTAAATTAAAAGATAATTTGCTGGCGTTTTGGAAAACTTCTCTTAAGTCATAAAACTGGGTTAAGATTTTATTCTATAGGGATAACTCGGAATCCAACAGCATACATTTAAAAAGTCACGCTCGAATGGTTATCATGACATACAACATCGCTTAAGTTTCCACTTCCTCGAAGAAATGTTCAAACTACGATGGTTGTATAGAATACTACATTCATGCACTTTAGTTATACAACCCAACTCATACTCCTAAGCTGGTCATTCTATCAAATATTCATTGAGAGACCTCCAACGGAATACTTTCCAACCCCAACACTAGGGTCTTCAATTGACTTAGAAAGACTCCTCCAACATCGACACTAGAGTACCAAGGTACTACAAAAAAACCCGAAGAAACCCGGGAGACTTGTAAGAGGAGATACCATCATAAGATATATCCCACAACAACCATATACATGATACATACATCACGTAATCATATAGCGTAAATCATGCATATACACAATATAAGCGTTATATCAAAGGGTCTCAAGCCCGCACAAACAATCTTTAAAATATGCATGGCACTTCAATATCGTGCTCTAACTTAATCTCAAGGAGATATCAACACCGCTTTTCAATCGAGAAGAATTAGAGTTGGTCAACTTCAGCCCACCTGCGCTGGCTTTCCTACCTCATGCATTAAGGTCTCAGGACGCAACGCCACACGCCTCTCTTCACTCTTTACATGGACGTACTCCCGCATACCACCTTGTATCCTGATATATACAAAAAGCACGTCTGCTGGGGAAATGCACATGAGAAAATATTTTATTTAAAAGGTTTTCTTTGTGTTCATTCTTTTCACTGCAGCTCAAAGCTACGACTTAAATCATCATTTCATCACTTGAAAACTCAGCATAGGACTCATAGTCGAACGCACAATCACAATGCCCAAGACCGTGTCAGCCAAGGGTTGTGGTCGAGAAAACAACCTTCACCTTTAATCATGTTCATCACACGCGCTTAGAATACACACCCAACACAACGGATTAGGACCTAAGTCCATCACAATGAAACTTAACGAACCGTCCTCTATTTTGAGAATTGACTCTCACCATAATATCAAGCTGGGACTTGTAGTCCCGAATTAACACTCGGGTCCAAGATCACGTGCATCATAAATACTAGAGGCGAGGTCTCGTACTAGATTCTCTCCTTTCATAAGTACTTATTTTTCGCTCCGTGGAAAATAAATTCAAAATCGAATCCTCATAACCTATCCAGATAACTGAAGTTTTATAAAATACTTAGGAAAACCTTTCTTTGAAAATTCTTTATAAGCATCTTTTGAAATTCTTTTATCTTTAAATATTTCCCACGATATTCAAATAACTTGATTCTCACTTGAAGACACATAGTTCAAAAGGATAATTAATCCCCTTCATCTTCAAAGCTTATTAAGGTTTTTGATCCTTATAACGGTGGTTGAGCATTTACGTCTGGCTTAGGTAAATCCTCAAATTAACAACAATATATATCATCAGTTAATGCTAATATCACAGTTGAAATAGTTCATCACATATATGCATTATATCATTTAACAAGTACATTTCAACATCAGACAATAGCATAACAAACAAGTAATATTAGATAATCAAGTGCTCAATCAACATGTAAATATCTAATTAAACACATACACACATGCATACAGCTTATTGAATATCTTTAGGAAATCCCTTACCTCAAGAACAGAAAGAGAATGCGAGAAATAAACAAGCTAATGAATCGTGCTTCATAGTTGGTTGTGAAACAAGTCTAGGTTTCAAGATACAATAATTCAAAGGATGGGGAACTCACCCAGAACTTAGGGCTAGGAAGTTTCCAGAAAAGCACATGCAACTTAGGATTGTATATCCCTAAGTGCTAGGATTTAAAACATGATTACTTTAAACAAAGTTTGAATAAAAATCACCAAGTTACATCTATGGAGATTCAGCCTGACCAATAAGATAGCTAGAACATTTAACCTTCTGACCTCGGTTGTATCCATTATAAGGAGCTCAAACCATGATCACTTTCAAAAATGAAAATTCAAACACCCTTTGTAATGTCCATAACCTTTAAGATTCTGCCATCCTCAAGTTTTTTATGATAAAAATCTTTAAATTCTTTTCCAATTCTGTAGACGCTTTAGCATCCAATAAATGCATGGAGCTCAAGTCTATGATCATCTTGAAAGCAAATATAGATTTTAAATAACAAAGCTCATAAGCACATACAAAGTAACAAATAACATAGGCTTATAAATAATCAAAGTATACTGACATAAGAATGAATCATAAATGACATAAACATAAATGACATAAAGTAATGACATAATGTAATGACAATAAAGTAAATGGCATAACATAAATGACATAAAAGTAATGATGGATAATGGTAGCAATTGATGATAAAAGTAAAATATACAAAGAATGGCATTGAATATGTTGATATAAAAATAAATGAGCATCGTACAACATACAATATAAATGGCATGAAAGTAAATGACATAAAAGAGATAAAATCTTCAAACTTTCCAATCATTTCTTTACATGATCCTTTTACATAAAGGAGCCTTGGTCCTGTGATCATTTGGGAAAACAAATCTTAAACTTTCCAATCACTTAGACATAGAAACCGTAAACATTAAGGAGCCTGTCCATGACTCATTTAGAAAAACAGTACCTTAAACTTTCCAATCAATAGACACAGCATCCTTGAATATAAAGGGAGCTTCCAGTCCATGATCATATTCTGGGAAAACAAATCTTTAAAGACAAACTCATTTGTAAAAGTTGAACAAGACTCATCTAAACTATATGCATGGTCTTGTCTCATTAGAAAGTAGAGTTAGGAACTTTGTTTACACAACCTTTTGGTATGTTAAAATACAAGTAAATATAAGAATACAGAATTTATTTTAATCAAAGGATGTTTACCATTTTTGAGGATTTTTGAAGATAAAAGCTCATATATGGCATAAAGAAGAAACTTTAGAAAAAGATGAAGTTTTAAAGAAAAGAATACATGATGATTTAATCAAACAAGAGAAATAACTTGATGGAAGAACACTTAGTGAAAAGAAGAATAAAACTTAGAGCTTTGGAAGCCTGAAGTTAGAAAGGATGAAAACTTATGGTTTTATAATGTAGGGAGAGAAAGAAAGATGAAGTGAAGTTGATGAGTGACATTATAGAGGTGATGGAGGGGCACGCCTTTGAGAGAAAGAAGAGAAAATGTTGGTATACAGCAATGGTTTCTCAGAGTTAAAGAGCAATGTGATGCAATGAATGAGAGAAAGACAGTGGCAGATTTTTTGAATAAGGTGATTGGCTTTTCTTAGGTCATAAGCATTAAATAGGGTTCCCACTGGCCTTTCTCATCCTTTAGCTTCCTTTGTCACTTAAATACGTAATCGATTGCACATCCGACGTATTTTCTGAAGGTTTTGTCCATAAAGGCCATTGATTTATCTTTTAAAGTAACAAAATTCCTACTAAGATTTAATAAAACCTAACAAACTGAAAATACTAATCAATTCTGCTCACGAATCAAAATTTTGTCTAG
>JAUPTC010002265.1:0-14978 GCA_030762895.1 Sophora flavescens | reverse complement strand
CACTCATCCTGACCTTGTTGCCTTGCGCAGGGCATAACTAGGGCTACATATATCGGATTTTGGTGATCTTGCTGTCCCTAGAAAGATAAGGAAGAGACCTACAATTTCAGGTGTCACAAGAATTGTCAAATTAGGCCAGAATCAAGGTTAAATTGGGTCCCGAGTTCTCTGGCACGGATCAATATGCAGTCAATGATGTTCCTTCATTTAAATGGGCCTAACTTACTCATCTTAAGCCCAATTAAGGCATATGAATCCTTGTTGGAAAGCTTATTCAGAGGCCCTTAATTTGGTATAGGGTTAGGTCAGGATTAATAAGCATAAATAGCAGTTTATAGCAGCACAAGCCAGAGGGAGACAAAAATTAGACAACTTTTACAATCATTGTTTTTGCTTTTACATAATTGGGATTAATTGCTAAACATTGTTAATTTTTGGATTTTTCACTCTTCCTGACCTTGTCGTCTTGTGCAGAGCATAACTAGAGTTACAAATATCGGATTGTAGTGATCTTGTTGTCCTTAGAAAGATAAGGAAGAGACCTACAATTTCAGGTTTCACAAGAATTGTCAAATTAGGCCAAAATCAAGGCTAAATTGGGTCCCGAGTTGTCTGGCGCGGATCTGTGCACAGTCCACTATGTTCCATCACTTTAATGCGTCTAACTTACTCATATTAAGCCCTATTAAGGCATATGATACCATGTTGGAAAGCTTATTCTGAGGCCCTTAATTTGGCCAAGGGTTAGGTCAGGATTAATAAGCATAAATAGCAGTTTACAGCCGCACAAGCAAGAGAGAGACGAAAATTAGACAACTTTTACAATCACTGTTTTTTCTTTTACATTATTTGGCTTAATTGGGCTTAATTGCTAAACATTGTTAAATTTCGGATTTTTCACTCATCCTGACCTTGTTGCCTTGCGCAGAGCATAATTAGAGCTACAAATATCGGATTTTGGTGATCTTGCTGCCCTAGAAAGTTAAGGAAGAGACCTACAATTTCAGGTTTCACAAGAATTGTCAAATTAGGCCAAAATCAAGGCTAAATTGGGTCCCAAGTTCTCTGGTTCGGATCAGTGCACAGTCCATGATGTTCCTTCACTTAAATGGGCCAAACTTACTCATGTGCTCGTGCTCGGTCAAAGAGAGAAGCTTCTCGACAACTCCTTGTATTAGATAAGAACAAAAAAAACCAGGATGAGTTATCATCCTTTTGTACCAAGAATATTGAATATTAAACAAAATTCTACTTTTGTTTGTGTATTTTTTTGTTAACAATAAGGCCAGGTGCCCAACGTTAGATAGGCCCATTAAGAATGGGCCGGTCCAATAGGCTACGTTGAATCTTCCAGGCCGTCAGGCGAGGTGTCATCCTTGCGTGGGGTCATGTTATAAAAAACATATTATTCATATTTGCATTTTAGCCCCAAAACTTTCTAAAAATTTTGGGACAGCACCTGCAGTCGTCCACACTTAGTATTACGGGCGACTGTCCTGCGTCCCAACACATGTGGTGCCCTGTCATCAAGTTTATACGTGCGAACAATATTTTATTCAGTTATTTTACACCTTAAGTATTTAAGACTCTCATCGTCACTTTGTTGTTTACAAATCCCCTCTCTTCCAAAATGGAAGAATTCGATGAAGAGTCTCTAGAGAGAATATTTCAAATAACTCGATATTGTGAGTGAGCAATATTATTATATTGCGGGTATTGTTAAGAAAGAGATCTCCTCTTCCATCGCCGCCATGGAAGACCTGAATGGTGCAAACCTTTTACACGGAAGTATGTCACGCCTTAATAGGGACTACGCCGGTGAGTTTGAAATCAAGATGAATAGACGACTCATGCCTCTATGGAAGATCGACTATCATCATCTTCGTTTTGTTTACATCCTTCATGAAGGACAGAGTGTCTCTGTGTTCTACTTGGAATAGGATTAAGACCTTGATTGATTCAAGGATATGGAAGCTGTTTGAAGAAATTGAAACTCAATTTGATCTAGGAGATCTTGAATCATTAGTGAAGGATGTAGTTCGAGGTGTAATCGAGAACTGTAAGATCTTGTATCACAAGTACCGTCGATCTGGATCAACGGCTGATATTATTCTAAAGGATTATTCACATTATTCAATGTGTGACTATAATAAGTTCTCCCTTAACTACAAAGAAAGAAGACGTCAACAAGCATTGAGTAATAGAGTTATTGCCTTGCGCATATCATAACTAGAGCTACAGATATCGGATTTTAGTGATCTTGCTGTCCCTAGAAAGATAAGTAAGAGACCTACTATTTCGGGTTTCACAAGTGATTGTCAAATTAGGCCAAAATCAAGGCTAAATCAAGGCTAAATTGGGTCTTGAGTACTCTGGCATGGATTAGTGTGCAGTCCATGATGTTCCTTCACTTAAATGGGCCTAACTTACTCATCTTAAGCCCAATTAAGGCATATGATACCTTGTTAGAAAGCTTATTCGGAGGCCCCTAATTTGGTCTAGGGTTAGGTCAGGATTAATAAGCATAAATAGCAGTTTACAGCCGCACAAGCCAGAGAGAGACGGAAATTAGGCAACTTTTACAATCATTGTTTTTACTTTTACATTGTTGGGCTTATTTGGGCTTAATTGTTAAACATTATTAATTTTCGGATTTTTCAATCATCCTGACCTTGTTACCTTGCACAGAGCATAACTAGAGCTACAAATATCGGATTTTGGAGATCTTGTTGACCCTAGAAAGATAAGGAAGAGAAATACTATTTCAGGATTCACAAGCGATTGACAAATTAGGCCAAAATCACGACTTAATTGGGTTCCGAGTTCTCTCGGCGCGAATCGGCATGCGCACCCATGATGTTCCTTCACCTAAATGGGCCTAACTTACTCATCTTAAGTCCAATTAAGGCATATGATACCTTGTGGAAAGCTTATTCAGAGGCCCTTAATTTGGTCTAGGGTTAGGTCAAGATTAATAAGCATAAATAGCAGTTTACAGCGAACCAAGCCAAAGATGGACGGAAATTTGACAAATTTTACAATCATTGTTTTTGCTTTTACATAATTGAGCTTAATTGCTAAACATTGTTAATTTTCGGATTTTTCACTCATCCCCTGCTCGTTGCCTTGCGCATAGCATAACTAGAGCAACAGATATCGGATTTTCGTGATCTTGTTGTCCCTAGAAAGATAAGTAAGAGACCTACTATTTCGGGTTTCACAAACGATTGTTAAATTAGGCCAAAATCAAGGCCAAATAGGGTCCCGAGTACTCTGGCACGGATCAGTGCGCAGTCCATGATGTTCCTTCACTAAAATGGGCCTAACATACTCATCTTAAGCCCAATTAAGGCATATGATACCTTCTTTGGAAAGCTTATTCGAGAGGCCCCTAATTTGGTCTAGGGTTACGTCAGGATTAATAAGCATAAATAGCAGTTTACAGCCCCACAAGCCAGAGAGAGACGGAAATTAGACAACTTTTACAATCATTGTTTTTGCTTTTACATTGTTCGGCTTATTTGGGTTTAAATGCTAAACATTATTAATTTTCGGATTTTGCACTCATCCTGACCTTGTTGCTTTGTGCAGAGCATAACTAGAGCAACATATATCGCATTTTGGTGATCTTGCAGTCCCTAGAAAGATAAGGAAGAGACCTACAATTTCAGGTTTCACAAGCGATTGTCAAATTAGGCTAAAATCAAGGCTAAATTGGGTCCTGATTTCTCTGGCACGGATCAGTGCGCAGTCCATGATGTTCCTTCACTTAAATGTGCCTAACTTACTCATCTTAAGCCCAATTAAGGCATATGAAACCTTGTTGGAAAGCTTATTTCGATGCCCTTAATTGGGTCTACGGTTAGGTCTGGATTAATAAGCATAAATAGAAGTTTACATCCCCACAAGCCAGAGAGAGACGGAAATTAGACAACTTTTACAATCATTGTTTTTGCTTTTACATTATTGTGCTTATTTGGGTTTAAGTGCTAAACATTGTTAATTTTTGGATTTTTCACTCATGTTGACAATGTTGCCTTGCGCAGAGCATAACTTGAGCTACAGATATCGGATTTTGGTGATCTTGTCGTTCCTAGAAAGATAAGGAAGAGACGTACAATTTCAGGTGTTACTAGCGATTGTCAAATTAGGCCAAAATCAAAGCTAAATTTGGTCCCGAGTTCTCTGGCGTGGATCAGTGTGTAGTCCATGATGTTCCTACACTTAAATGGGCCTAGCTTCCTCATCTTAAGCCCAATTAAGGCATATGATAACTTGTTGTAAAGCTTATTCAGAAGCCACTAATTTGGTCTAGGGTTAGGTCATGATTAATAAGCATAAATAACAGTTTACAGCCCCACAAGCCAGAGAGAGACGAAAATTAGACAACTTTTACAATCATTGTTTTTGCTTTTACATTGTTCGGCTTATTTGGGCTTAATTGCTAAACATTGTTAATTTTCGGATTTTACACTCATCCTGACCTTGTTGCCTTGCGCAGAGCATAACTAGAGCTACACATATCGGATTTTGGTGATCTTGCAGTCCCTAGAAAGATAAGGAAAAGACCTACAATTTTAGGTTTCACGCTTTATTGTCAAATTAGGCTAAAATCAAGGCTAAATTGGGTCCTGATTTCTCTGGCACGGATCAGTGCGCAGTCCATGATGTTCCTTCACTTAAATGCGCCTAACTTACTCATCTTATGCCCAATTAAGGCATATGATACATTGTTGGAAAGCTTATTGATGTCGCGCGCTGCGGATACAACGCGCTCGTGCGATTCCGGCAAGTGTACCGGACTGCCGTCAAGTAATAAAAGATATCGATCCCACAGAGACTGTGTTCTCGAGTCGCAATTGGTTTTCGAATCGATTAGTTCTGGACAGTTTTAAAGAGTGTTTTGAAAAAGGTTTGAATTGAAATTAAGAGATAGATGAGCAGAGAACAATTAAAACAGAAAACAAATGTTTTTGGGGTTTTCGATTTAAAAGGATTCCTAGGGATTTGGGGTTACCTTTGAGGTCATTTATGTTGCTAATCCGATTTACCTTTGTTGATTACCAAAATTGCCTTGAAGGCGAGTTTATCCTCTCGATAGCTTAAGCTCCTCTCTCGGGTTACAAAAGCCGTGCCCAATTGACCCGACCCCTACTCGTGGTAGTCGATCCCAGATTGGACCCTTTGCGTCCCGTGACAACTCGTTGCTCCTCGAGGGACGCGCTTCTAACTCTCGTGATTTCAGTCCCAAGTCTGACTTCTATAGGTCCGACACCCAAGTTCACCGCTAGGTTCCTCCTTGAAATGTCTCACTCATGCAAATAACCTAAGTTCACCGTTAGGTTCCTCCTTGGATCATTCACATCTCACAAACCAGGTGGCTGCCGGGCTTTACGAGTGAAACACCCTAGAAATCCTAAGTTCACCGCTAGGTTCCTCCTTAGAACGCCTACGCCACGCAAATAAACGGTTGTGTAAATTTATGAGTGATTAACACACTAGAACTCAGATCTAAAACAATAACGAAATCAACAACGATTTTACATCAAATCAACATCATTTACAAACCTCGGGCAGAGCCCTAGTCCCTAGAAACAAACTACTACTCCAGTCTTACCATGGAGATGACAAGCTGGGTTGACAACATAGTGAAAATCAGAAAAGAGAAGAGAGGAGAAGAAGAGAAGAGATCTATAATCTATGCCTAGAGTAGTAGCCCCCAAAGGTCTGATGATCTCCTTATCTGATGCCTTGGTCCATATTTATAGAAATGGGGAAGTTAGAGTCCCAAACCAACTCAAAATCTGATCTATTTCGATTTCTTCAGGTCCAAGTAATGCGCGTCACGGCCGTGATGGCCATCACGGCCAGGCCGTGACGGTCTCTCGCCCGCCAATTCTGGAAAATTCAATTTCGCGACGCGAGATATGTCTCGCGACGCGAGCCCTAGGCTTCAGGGCCCGTGATAAATTTCACGGCTTAGCTGTGATGTGCTCTGACTTGAGGTGGTTTTGGGTCACGGCCGTGATGGCTATCACGGCCGTGACGATGCACTCGACTTCACCTTTCTTCTTTTTCGCTTTTGCTCGATCATGGCCGTGATGGGCCTGCTTGGCTCATTTTCTTCGGTTTTAAAGCTCCATCTTCATCCAAACTTCATCATGGATGATCTTGAGCAATTTACCCTTTATATCTGCAAAACAACACACGAAAACCGCCTTACCCGTTCCAAAGGAAAATTAACCTAAAATCTAATAAAAATATGCCTAAACTACATGAAAATGCATGCAAAATGATAGACAAAGATGATGTGGAATCACACTCATCACTTATTCAGATGCCCTTAATTGGGTCTAGGGTTAGGTCTTGATTAATAAGCATAAATAGCAGTTTATAGCCCCACAAGCCAGAGAGTGATGGAAATTAGACAACTTTTACAATCATTGTTTTTGCTTTTACATTATTGGGCTTATTTGAGCTTAAGTGCTAAACATTGTTAATTTTCGGATTTTTCACTCATGCTGACCATGTTGCCTTGCACAGAGCATAACTAGAGCTACAAATATCGGATTTTGGTGATCATGTTGTCCCTAGAAAGATAAGGAAGAGACCTACAATTTCAGGTTTGCATAGTGATTGTCAAATTAGGCCAAAATCCAGGCTAAATTTGGTCCCGAGTTCTCCGGGTGTGGATCAAGTCGCAGTCCATGATGTTCCTACACTTAAATGGGCCTAGCTTACTCATCTTAAGCCCAATTAAGGCATATGATAACTTGTTGGAAAGTTTATTCGAGAGGCCCCTAATTTGGTATAGGGTTAGGTCAGAATTAATAAACATAAATAGCAGCTTACAGCAGCACAAGCCGTAGGGAGACGGAAATTAGAAAACTTTTACAATCATTGTTTTTGCTTTTACATTATTAGACTTATTTGGGCTTAAGTGCTAAACATTGTTAATTTTCTGATTTTTCACTCATCCTGACCATGTTGCCTTGCGCAGAGCATAACTTGAGCTACAGATATCGAATTTTGGTGATCTTGTTGTCCCTAGAAAGATAAGGAAGAGACTTACAATTTCAGGTTTGGCTAGAGATTGTCAAATTAGGCCAAAATTAAGGTAAAATTGGGTCCCGAGTTCTCTAGCGTGGATCAAGGCAAGCACCATGATGTTCCTACACTTAAATGGGCCTAACTTATTCATCTTAAGCCCAATTAAGGCATATGATACCTTGTTGGGAAGCTTATTCGGATGCCCTTAATTGGGTCTAGGGTTAGGTCAGGATTAATAAGCATAAATAGCAGTTTATAGCCTCACAAGACAGAGTGACGAAAATTAGACAACTTTTACAATCATTGTTTTTGCTTTTACATTATTTGGCTTAATTGCTAAACATTGTTAATTTCTGATTTTTCACTCCTCCCGACTTTGTTACCTTGCACAGAGCATAACTTGAGCGACGATATCAAATTTTGGTGATCTTGTCATCCCTTGAAAGATAAGGAAGAGACCTACAATTTCGAGTTTGACTAGCGATTGTCAAATTAGGCCAAAATCAAGGTAAAATAGGGTCCCGAGTTCTCTAGCGTGGATCAGTGCGCAGTCCATGATGTTCTTACACTTAAATGGGCCTAACATACTCATCTTAAGCCCAATTAAGGCATATGATTCCTTGTTGGAAAGCTTATTCGGAGGCCCCTATTTTGGTCTAGGGTTAGGTCAGGATTAATAAGCATAAATAGTAGTTTACAGACCGCACAAGCCGAGAGAGAGACGGAAATTAGACAACTTTTTACAATCTTTGTTTTTGCTTTTACATTATTGGGCTTAATTGTTAAACATTGTTAATTTCGGATTTTTCACTCATCCTGACCTTGTTACCTTGCACAGAGCATAACTTGAGCTACAGATATCGGATTTTGGTGATCTTGCTGTCCCTAGAAATATAAGAAAGAGACCTACAATTTCAGGTATGACTAGCGATTGTCAAATTAGGCCAAAATAAAGGTAAAATTGGGTCCCGAGTTCTCTAGCGTGGATCAGCGCGCGGTCCATGATGTTCATACACTTAAATAGGCCTAACTTACTTATCTTAAGCCCAATTAAGGCATATGATACCTTGTTGGAAAGCTTATTCAAGCCCTAATTTGGTCTAGGGTTAGGTCAGGATTAATAAGCATAAATAGCAGTTTACAGCCGCACAAGCTGAGAGAGACGGAAATTAGACAACATTTTACAATCATTGTTTTTTCTTTTACATTATTGGGCTTAATTGCTAAAGATAGTTAATTTCGGATTTTTCACTCATCCCGACCTTGTTACCTTGCATGAGCATAACTTGAGCTACAGATATCCGATTTTGGTGATCTTGTCTCCCTTGAAAGATAAGAAAGAGACTCACAATTTCAGGTTTGACTAGCGATTGTCAAATTAGGCCAAAATCAAGGTAAAATTGGGTCCCGAGTTCTCTAGTGTGGATCAGTGCACAGTCCATGATGTTCCAACACTTAAATGGGCATAACTTACTCATCTTAATCCCAATTAAGGCATATGATACCTTGTTGGAAAGCTTATTCAGAGGCCCCTATTTTGTTCCAGGGTTAGGTCAGGATTAATAAGCATAAATAGTAGTTTATAGCCGCACAAGCCAGAGAGAGACGAAAATTAGACAACTTTTTACAATCTTTGTTTTTGCTTTTACATTATTGGGCTTAATTGCTACACATTGTTAACTTCGGATTTTTCACCCATCCTGACCTTGTTACCTTGCACAGAGCATAACTTGAGCTACAGATATCGGATTTTGGTGATCTTGCTGTCCCTTGAAAGATAAGGAAGAGACCTACAATTTCAGGTTTGACTAGCGATTGTCAAATTAGGCCAAAATCAAGGTAAAATTGGGTCCCGAGTTCTCTAGCGTGGATCAGTGCGCAGTCCATGATGTTCATACACTTAAATAGGCCTAACTTACTCATCTTAAGCCCAATTAAGGCATATGATACCTTGTTGGAAAGCTTATTCAGAGGCCCCTAATTTGGTCTAGGGTTAGGTCAGGATTAATAAGCATAAATAGCAGTTTACAGCCGCACAAGCCAGAGAGAGACGGAAATTAGACAAATTTTTACAATCATTGTTTTCTCTTTTACATTATTGGGCTTATTTGCGAAACATTGTTAATTTCGGATTTTTCACTCAACCTGACCTTGTTACCTTGCACAGAGCATAACTTGAGCTACAGATATCCGATTTTGGTGATCTTGTTGTCCCTTTAAAGATAAGGAAGAGACCTACAATTTCACGTTTGACTAGCGATTGTCAAATTAGGCCAAAATAAAGCTAAAATTGGGTCCCAAGTTCTCTAGCGTGGATCAGTGCGCAGTCCATGATGTTCATACACTTAAATAGGCCTAACTTACTTATCTTAAGCCCAATTAAGGCATATGATACCGTGCTGGAAAGCTTATTCAGATGCCCCTAATTTGGTCTAGGGTTAGGTCAGGATTAATAAGCATAAATAGCAGTTTACTGGGACACACGCTGGAGATAGACGAAAATTAGACAACTTTTTACAATCCTTGTTTTTGCTTTTACATAACGGGGCTTAATTGTAAAACATTGTTAATTTTCGGATTTTTCACTCATCCCGACCTTGTTGCCTTGCGCAGAGCATAACTAGAGCTACACATATCGGATTATGGTGATCTTCCAGTCCCATAGAAAGATAAGGAAGAGATCTACAATTTGAGCTTCAAGCGATTCTCAAATTAGGGCTAAAATCAAGGCTAAATTGGGTCCCGATTTCTCTTAGCGGATCAAAGGTCGCGATCCATGATGTTCCTTCACTTAAATGCGCCTAACTTACTCATCTTAAACCCAATTAAGGCATATGATACCTTGTTGGAAAGGTTATTCAGAGGCCCTTAATTTGGTCTTGAGTTAGAAGGATTAATATGTATAAATAGCGTTTACAATCGCACAAGACAGAGAGAGACGGAAATTAGACAACTTTTTACAATCATTGTTTTTACTTTTACATTATTGGGCTTAATTGTTAAACATTGTTAATTTTGACATTTTTCACTCATCCTGACGTAGTTGCCTTGCACAGAGCATAACTAGAGCTACAGATATTGTATTTTGGTGATCTTGCTGTCCCTAGAAAATAAGGAAGAGACCTACAATTTCAGGTATCACAAGAATTGTCAAATTAGGCCAAAATCAAGTCTCGAATTGGGTCTCGAGTTCTCTGACTCGGATTAGTGCGTGTCCATGATGTTCCTTCACTTAAATGGGCCTAACTTATTCATCTTAAGCCCAATTATGGCATATGATACCTTGTTGGAAAGGTTATTCAGAGGCCCTTAATTTGGTCTAGGGTTAGGTCAGGATTAATATGCATAAATAGCAGTTTACAGCCGCACAAACTTGAGAGAGACCGAAATTAGACAACTTTTACAATCATTGTTTTTGCTTTACATAATTGGGCTTAATTGCTAAACATTGTTAATTTTTTGGATTTTTCTCTCATCCCGACCTTCGCTTCTTTGCGCAGAGCATAACTAGAGCTACTGATATCGGATTTTGGTGATCTTGTTGTCACTAGTAAGATAAGGAAGAGACCTACAATTTCAGGTTTCACTAGCTATTGTCAAATTAGGCTAAAATCAAGGCTAAATTGGGTCCCGATTTCCTCATGCGGATTAGTGAGCAGTCCATGATGTTCCTTCACTTAAATGAGCCCAACTTACTCATCTTAAAACCCAATTAAGGCATATGATACCTTGTTGGAAAGGTTATTCGAGAGGCCCTTAATTTGGTCTAGGGTTAGTCAGGCATATTTTTCATAAATAGCAGTTTACAGCCGTTACAAGCCAGAGAGAACGAAAATTAGACAACTTTTACAATCATTGTTTTTGCTTTTACATTATTGGGTTTAATTGCTAAACATTGTTAATTTTTGGATTTTTCACTCAACTCTCGACCTTGTTACTTGGCCAAAGCATATCTAGAGCTCACGAGCATACTGGATTTTGGTGATCTTGTTGTCCCTGAAAGATAAGGAAGAGACCTACAATTTCAGGTTTGACTAGCAATTGTCAAATTAGTCCAAAATCAAGCCTAAATCGGGTCCCGAGTTCTCCAGGGCGTGGATTAGTGCGCATTCCATGATGTTCCTACACTTAAATGGGCCTAACTTAATCATTTTAAGCCCTATTAATTTATATGATAACTTGTTGTGAAGCTTATTCATAGACCCTTAATTTGATCTAGGTTAGGTCAGGATTAATAAGCATAAATAGCAGTTAACAGCTGCACAAGAAAGAGATAAGACGGAAATTAGACAACTTTTACAATCATTGTTTTTGCATTTACATTATTAGGCTTAATTGTGCTTAATTGCTAAACATAGTTAATTTTTGGATTTTTTAATCATCCTGACCTTGTTTCCATGCACAGAGCATAACTAGAGCTACTGAGATATCCGATTTTGGTAATCTTGTCATCCCTAGAATGATAAGGAAGAGACCTCTTATTTCCGGGTTTCATGCGATTGTCAAATTAGGCCAAAATCAAGGCTAAATTGGTTCCTAGTTCTCCGGCACGATCAAGATGCAGTCCATGATGTTCCTTCACTTAAATGGGCCTAACTTACTCATCTTAAGCTCCATTTAAGGCATATGATGCCTTGTGGAATGCTTATTCAGAGGCCCTTAATTTGGTCCAGGGTTAGTCAGATTAATAAGCATAAATTGAAGTTTACAGCCGTACCACCCGAGAGATAGAAGGAAATTAGACAAATTTACAATCATTGTGTTTGCTTTTACATAATTGGGTTTAATTGCTAAACATTGTTAATTTTTCGGATTTTTCACCATCCCACCTTGCTGCCTTGGGGCAGACATAACTAGATCTACGACATCGGATTTTGGTGATCTTGCTGTCCCTAGAAAGATAAGAGACTTACTATTTTTGGTTTCACAACCGATTGTCAAATTAGGTGAAAATCAAGGCAAATTGGGTCCTAGTCCTCTGGCACAGATTAGTGCACACTCCAAGATGTTCCTTCACTTAAATGGGCCTAACTTATCATCTTAAGCCCAATTAAGGCATATGATACCTTGTTGGAAAGCTTATTCAGAGGCCCCTAATTTGGTCTAGGTTAGGTCAGGATTAATATGCATAAATAGCAGTTTACAGCCCCACAAGCCAGAGAGAGACGGAAATTAGACAACTTTTTCAATCATTGTTTTTGCTTTTACTTTATCGGGCTAAATTTCTAAACATTGTTAATTTTCGGATTTTTCATTCATCTTGACCTTGTTGCCTTGCATAGAGCATAACTAGAGCTATAAATATCGGATTTTGCTTATCTTGCTGTCCTAGAAATATAAGGAAGAGACCTACAATTTCAGGTTTCACAAGAATTGTCAAATTTGCCCAAAATCAAGGCTAAATTGGGTCCCGATTTCTCTCCGAAAGGCGGATCATAGGCAGTCCACGATGTTCCTTCACTTAAATGGGCCTAACCTACTCCTCTTAAGCCCAATTAAGGCATATGGATACCTTGTTGGAAAGCCGATTCGTGAGGCCCTTAGTTTTCTGGATTTTTCACTCATCCCACCTTGTTGCCTTGCGGAGCATAACTAGTGTTACGATGTTGGATTTTGGTGATCTTGCTGTCTCTAGAAATATAAGGAAGAGACCTACAATTTCAGGTTTCATAAGAATTGTCAAATTAGGACAAAATCAAGGCAAAATTGGGTCCCAATTTCTCTGGCACGGATCAGTTCGGAGTCCATGATGTTCCTTCACTTAAATGGGCCTAACTTACTCATCTTAAGCCCAATTAAGACATATGATACCTTGTTGGAAAGCTTATATAGAGAGAGACAGAAGTTAGACAACTTTTACAATCATTGTTTTTGATTTTACATTATCGGGTGTAATTGGGCTTAATTGCTAAACATTGTTAATTTTCTGACTTTTCACTCATCCTGACCTTGTTGCCTTGTGTAGAGCATAACTAGAGCTACAGATATCGGATTTTGGTGATCTTGCTGTCCCTAGAAAGATAAGGAAGAGACCTACAATCTCAGGTTTCACATAATTGTCAAATTAGGCCAAAATCAAGGCTAAATAGGGCCGTAAGTTCTCTTGCGCGGATCGTCTTGCAGTCCATGATCTTCCTTCACTTAAATGGGCCTAACTTACGCACTCCATCTTAAGCCCAATTAAGGCATATGATACCTTGTTGGAAAGGTTATTCAGAGGCCCTTAATTTGGTCTAGGGTTAGGTCAGCATATTTTTCATAAATATAGCAGTTTTACAGCCGTATGAGAGAACGCAAATTAGACAACTTTTACAATCATTGTTTTTGCTTTTACATTATTGGGTTTAATTCCTAAACATTGTTAATTTTTGGATTTTTCACTCAACTTTGACCTTGTCACTTGGCCAAAGCATATCTAGAGCTACGGATATCGGATTTTGGTGATCTTGTTGTCCCTAGAAAGATAAGGAAGAGACCTACAATTTCAGGTTTGACTAGCAATTGTCAAATTAGTCCAAAATCAAGCCTAAATCGGGTCCCGAGTTCTCCTCCGGGCGTGGATTAGTGCGCATTCCATGATGTTCCTACACTTAAATGGGCCTAACTTAATCATCTTAAGCCCACTTAATGCATATGATACCTTGTTGTAAAGCTTATTCATAGACCCTTAATTTGATCTAGGGTTAGGTCAGGATTAATAAGCATAAATAGTAGTTAACAGCTGCACAAGCAAGAGATAGACGGAAATTAGACAACTTTTACAATCATAGTTTCTGATTTTACATTATTGGGCTTACTTGTGCTTAATTGCTTAACATTGTTAATTTTAGGATTTTTTAATCATCCTGACCTTGTTTCCATGCACAGAGCATAACTAGAGCTCATGATATCTGATTTTGGTAATCTTGCTGTCCCTAGAATGATAAGGAAGAGACCTACTATTTCGGTTTCACAAGCGATTGTCAAATTAGGCCAAAATCAAGGCTAAATTGGTTCCGTGTTCTCCTGCACGTATCAGTGCAGTCCATGATGTTCCTTCACTTAAATGGGCCTAACTTACTCATCTTAGCCCATTTAAGGCATATGATGCCTTGTGGAATGCTTATTCATGAGGCTCCTTAATTTGGTCTAGGTTAGGTCAGATTAATAAGCATAAATTGAAGTTTACAGCCGCCCCTGCCAGAGATAGAAGGAAATTAGACAAATTTTACAATCATTGTGTTTGCTTTTACATAATTGGGTTTAATTGCTAAACATTGTTAATTTTCGGATTTTTTCACTCATCCTCGACCTTGTTGCCTTGCTATGCAGAGCATAACTAGATCTACAGGAGATTCGATTTTGGTGATCTTGTTGTCCCTAGAAAGATAAGAGACTTACTATTTTTGGTTTCACAACCGATTGTCAAATTAGGTGAAAATCAAGGCTAAATTGGGTCCTTAGTCTCTGCGCGCGGGATTAGTGCACACTCCAAGATGTTCCTTCACTTAAATGGGCCTAACTTACTCATCTTAAGCCCAATTAAGGCATATGATACCTTGTTGGAAAGCTTATTCAGAGGCCCCTAATTTGGTCTAGGGTTAGGTCAGATTAATATGCATAAATAGCAGTTTACAGCCCCACAAGCCAGAGAGAGACGAAATTAGACAATTTTTTCAATCATTGTTTTTGCTTTTACTTTATCAAGCTAAATTACTAAACATTGTTAATTTTCGATTTTTCATTCATCTTGACCTTGTTGCCTTGCATAGAGAATAACTAGAGCTATAAATATAGGATTTTGCTTATCTTGCTGTCCCTAGAAATATAAGGAAGATACCTACAATTTCGTATTTCACAAGAATTGCCAAATTTGCCCAAAATCAAGGCTAAATGGACCCGATTCTCCCTAGGGCGCGATCGCTGGGCAGTCCACGATGTTCCTTCAC
>JAUPTC010002264.1:0-14993 GCA_030762895.1 Sophora flavescens | reverse complement strand
TTTAAAATAAGGTTTTGTGTCAGAATTGGGGTGTTTTGGGTCAAAGTTGGGACTCTTGGGTTATAATTTGGGTTGGGGGTCCAAAATTTGGGGTTTCGGTCAAATTTAGGGTTTGGGATGGTCAAAAATAGGGTAAGAATTAAGTTTTTGCGTTAAAATTAGGGTTTAGGTTCAAAAGTAGGGTTAGTATTAGGGTTTTGGGTCTAAATTAGGGTTTTGGGTCATAATTAGGGCTTTGGGTTATTTTGGGTCAAAATGTCGTTTTTTGGGCAAAATTAGGGGTTTGGGTTTCATTTAGGGTTTTCAGTGAAGAATTGGGTTTGGGACAAAAATAGGGTTAGAATTAGGGTTTTGGGTCAAAATTAGGGTTTAGGGTTTCATTTAGGGTTTTGAGTGAGGAATTGGGTTTTGGGACAAAAATAGGTTTAGAATTAGGGTTTTGGGTCTAAATTAGGGTTTTGGGTCAAAATTTGGGTTTGGCAAAATTAAGGTGTCGGTTTTTGAGTTAAAAGGTTATGGGACAAAAATAGGGTTAGAATTAGGTTTTTTGTGTCTAAATTTTGTTTTGGGGTCAAAATTTGGTTTATGGGTCAAATTTAGTGTTCTGGGTTACTTTTAGCGTTTAGGGTAAAAATTTAGGGGTTTGGATTAAAATTAGGGTTCTGGTTTAAATTTAGGGATTTGGGAAAAAAAATAGGGTTAGAATTAGGGTTTTGGTTCAAATTTAGGGTTTAGGATCAAAACTAGGGTTTAGGGCTAAAATTAGGGTTTAGGCTTTGGATTAGGATTTTGGGTTTAAAATAGGGTTTTTTGTCAGAATTAGGGTTTTGGGTCAAAATTAGGACTCTGGGTTATAATTTGGGTTTGGGGTCAAAATTTCGGTTTTCGGTCAAAATTAGGGGTTTCGGGTTTGAATTAGGGTTTTGGGTCAAAATCGGGTTTTGGGTCAAATTTAGGGTTTTGGGTCAACATTAGGGTTTAGGGTTAAAAATAGGGTTATAATTAAGTTTTTGCGTTAATATTAGGGTTTAGGGTCAAAAATAGGGTTTCGGGTCAAATTTAGGGTCTTGGGTCAAAAGTAGGGTTCGTATTAGGGTTTTGGGTCTAAATTAGGGTTTTGGGTCAAAATTAGGGCTTTGGGTTATTTTGGGTTAAAATGTCGGTTTTGGGTCAAAATTAGGGTTTAGGGTTTCATTTAGGGTTTTGAGTAAAGAATTGGGTTTTGGGTCAAAATTGGGTTGGTCAAATTAAGGTGTCGCGTTTGAGTTTAAAAAAGGCTTTTGGGACAAAAATAGGGTTAGAATTAGGGTTTTGGGTCAAAATTAGGTTTAGGCTTTGAATCGGGGTATTGGGTTTAAAATAAGGTTTTGTGTCGAATTAGGGTTTGGGTCAAAATTAGGACTCGGGTTATAATTTGGGTTTGGGGTCAAAATTTTGGTTTCTAAAATTAGGGTTTCGGTTTGAATTTGGTTTTTGGGACAAAATAGGGTTTTGGGTCAAATTTAGGGTTTATGGTCAAAAATAGGGTTAGAATTAAGTTTTTGCTTAAAATTAGGGTTTAGGGTCAAAAGTAGGGTTCGATTAGGGTTTGGGTCTAAATTAGGTTTTGGGTCAAAATTAGGGCTTTGGGTTATTTTGGGTCAAAATGTCTGGGTAAAATAGGGTTTAGGTTTCATTTAGGGTTAAGAATTGGGTCTTGGGTCAAAAGTAGGGTTCGTATTAGGGTTTTGGGTCTAAATTAGGGTTTTGGGTTTCATTTAGGGTTTTGAGTAAAGAATTGGGTTTTGGGACAAAAATAGGTTTAGAATTAGGGTTTTGGGTCTAAATTAGGGTTTTGGGTCAAAATTTGGGTTTGGGGTCAAAATTAAGGTGTTGCTTTTAAAGTTAATATAGGGTTTTCGGACAAACTTAGGGTTAGAATTAGGGTTTTTGTGTCTAAATTAGGTTTTGGGGTCAAAATTAGGGTTATGGGTCAAATTTAGTGTTCTGTGTTAATTTTAGGGTTTAGGGTCAAAATTTAGGGGTTTGGATTAAAAATAGGGTTCTTGGTTAAATTTAGGGTTTTGGGACTAAAATAGGGTTAGAATTAGGGTTTTGGTTCAAATTTAGGGTTTAGGATCAAAACTAGGGTTTAGGGTTAAAATTAGGGTTTAGGCTTTGAATTAGGATTTTGGGTTTAAAATAGGGTTTTGTGTCAGAATTAGGGTTTTGGGTCAAAATTAGGACTCTGGGTTATAATTTGGGTTTGGGGTCAAAATTTTGGTTTCGGTCAAAATTAGGGTTTCGGGTTGGAATTAGGGTTTTGGGTCAAACGCGGGTTTTGGGTCAAATTTAGGGTTTGGGTCAACATTAGGGTTTAGGGTTAAAAATAGGGTTATAATTAAGTTTTGCGTTAATATTAGGGTTTAGGGTCAAAAATAGGGTTCGGGGTCAAATTTAGGGTCTTGGGTCAAAAGTAGGGTCCGTATTAGGGTTTTGGGTCTAAATTAGGGTTTTGGGTCAAAATTAGGGCTTTGGGTTATTTTGGGTTAAAATGTCGGTTTTGGGTCAGGTTAGGGTTTAGGGTTTCATTTAGGGTTTTGAGTAAAGAATTGGGTTTTGGGTCAAAATTTGGGTTTAAATGAAATTAAGGTGTCGCGTTTGAGTTTAAAAAAGGCTTTTGGGACAAAAATAGGGTTAGAATTAGGGTTTTGGGTCAAAATTAGGGTTTAGGCTTTGAATCGGGATATTGGGTTTAAAATAAGGTTTTGTGTCGAAATGGGGTTTTGGGTCAAAATTAGGACTCGGGTTAATTTGGGTTTGGGGTCAAAATTTGGGTTTGGTCAAAATTAGGGGTTTGGGTGAGAATTTGGTTTTGGGACAAAATCGGGTTTGGGTCAAATTTAGGTTTATGGTCAAAAATAGGGTTAGAATTAAGTTTTTGGGTTAAAATTAGGGTTTAGGGTTATAGGGTTAAGATTAGGGTTTGGGTCAAAATTAGGGTTTTGGGTCAAAATTAGGATTTGGGTTTAGGTTTTGGGTCAAAAAGATGGGTTTGGGTCAAAATTAGGGGTTAGGGTTTGGATTTAGGGTTTTAGGGTTTTGGGGAAATAGGGTTTGGCTAAATTAGGGTTTTGGGTCAAAATTAGGATGGTTTAAGTTGGGTTTGGGGTCAAAATTAGGTTAGAATTAGGGTTTTGGGTCAAATTAGGGTTTGGGTTAGAATTGGGTTTTGGGTCAAAATTAGGGTTTAGGGTCAAAATTAGGGTTTGGGTCAAAATAGGGTTTAAAATTGGGTTTTGGGCAAAATAGGTTTTGGTTCAAAATAGGGTTTAGGGAAAAATTAGGGTTTGGTAGAATTAGGGTTTAGGGTCAAAATTAGGGTTTGGGTAAAATTAGGGTTTTGGGTCAAATTGGGTTTTGGGTTAAATTGGTTTAGTGGTTTTGGGTCAAAATTGGGTTTGGTTAAAATTAGGGTTTGGGTTAAATTTAGGGTTTGGGACAAAAATTTGGGTTAGAATTAGGGTTTTGGTTCAAATTAGGGTTTAGGGTAAAATAGGGTTAGGTTTAAAATTAGGGTTAGAATTGAGGGATTTTGGGTTAAAATTAGGGTTTTGGGTTTGAATTTAGGGTTTTGGGTAAAATTGGAAAGAATTGGTTTTGGGGTCAAAATTAGGGTTTGGGTGTGAATTAGGGTTTTGGGTCAAATTAGGGTTAGGGTTTTGGGTTTGGGAAAATTAGGGTTTAGGGTTAAAATTAAGGTGATAGTTTTTTGAGTTAAAAAGGGTTTTGGGACAAAAATAGGGTTAGAAATTAGGGTTTTGGGTCTAAATTAGGTTTTGGGTGTCTAAATTAGGGTTTTGGGTCAAATTTAGGGTTATTGGGTTAATTTTAGGTTTAGGGTCAAAATTTAGGGGTTTGGGTTTAAATTAGGGTTTTGGGTTAAATTTAGGGTTTTGGGACAAAAATAGGGTAGATTAGGGTTTTGGTTCAAATTTAGGGTTTAGGGTCAAAACTAGGGTTTAGGGTAAAATTAGGGTTTAGGCTTTGAATTAGGATTTTGGGTTTAAAATAGGGTTTTGTGTCGAGTTAGGGTTTTGGGTCAAAATTAGGACTCGGGTTATAATTTGGGTTTGGGGTCAAAATTTGGTTTCGGTCAAGATTAGGGTTTCGGGTTTGAATTAGGGTTTTGGGACAAAATCGGGTTTGGGTCAAATTTAGGGTTTATGGTCAAAAATAGGGATAGAATTAAGTTTTTCGTTAAAATTAGGGTTTAGGGTCAAAAGTAGGGTTCGTATTAGGGTTTTGGGTCTAAATTAGGGTTTTGGGTCAAAATTAGGGCTTTGGGTTATTTTGGGTCAAAATGTCGGTTTTGGGTCAAGATTAGGGTTTAGGGTTTCATTTAGGGTTTTCAGGTTGGGTTTGGGCAAAATGGGTTAGAATTAGGGTTTTGGGTCAAAATTAGGGTTTAGGGTTTCATTTAGGGTTTTGAGTAAAGAATGGGTTTTGGGACAAAAATAGGTTTAGAATTAGGGTTTGGGTCTAATTGGGTTTGGGTCAAAATTTGGGTTTTGGGTCAAAATTAAGGTGTCGTTTTGAGTTAAAGGTTTGGGACAAAATAGGGTTAGAATTAGGGTTTTGGGTCTAAATTAGGGTTTTGGGTCAAAATTAGGGTTATGGGTCAAATTTAGTGTTGTGTTAATTTTAGGGTTTAGGGTCAAAATTTAGTGGTTTGGATTAAAATTAGGGTTCTGGTTTAAATTTAGGGTGTTGGATCAAAACTAGGGTTTAGAATTAGGGTTTTGGTTCAAATTTAGGGTTTAGGATCAAAACTAGGGTTTAGGGTTAAAATTAGGGTTTAGGCTTTGAATTAGGATTTTGGGTTTAAAATAGGGTTTTGTGTCGGATTAGGGTTTTGGGTCAAAATTAGGACTCGGGTTATAATTTGGGTTTGGGGTCAAAATTTCGGTTGTCGGTCAAATTAGGGTTTCGGGTTTGAATTAGGGTTTTGGGTCAAAATCGGGTTTTGGGTCAAATTTAGGGTTTTGGGTCAACATTAGGGTTTAGGGTTAAAAATAGGGTTATAATTAAGTTTTTGCGTTAATATTAGGGTTTAGGGTCAAAAATAGGGTTATGGGTCAAATTTAGGGTCTTGGGTCAAAAGTAGGGTTCGTATTAGGGTTTTGGGTCTAAATTAGGGTTTTGGGTCAAAATTAGGGCTTTGGGTTATTTTGGGTTAAAATGTCGGTTTTGGGTCAAAATTAGGGTTTAGGGTTTCATTTAGGGTTTTGAGTAAAGAATTGGGTTTTGGGTCAAAATTTGGGTTTTGGGTCAAAATTAAGGTGTCGCGTTTTGAGTTTAAAAAAAGGCTTTTGGGACAAAAATAGGGTTAGAATTAGGGTTTTGGGTCAAAATTAGGGTTTAGGCTTTGAATCAGGATATTGGGTTTAAAATAAGGTTTTGTGTCAGAATTAGGGTTTTGGGTCAAAATTAGGACTGTGGGTTATAATTTGGGTTTGGGGTCAAAATTTCGGTTTGGTCAAAATTAGGGTTTCGGTTTGAATTTGGGTTTTGGGACAAAATCGGGTTTTGGGTCAAATTTAGGGTTTATGGTCAAAAATAGGGTTAGAATTAAGTTTTTGCGTTAAAATTAGGGTTTAGGGTCAAAAGTAGGGTTCGTATTAGGGTTTTGGGTCTAAATTAGGGTTTTGGGTCAAAATTAGGGCTTTGGGTTATTTTGGGTCAAAATGTCGGTTTTGGGTCAAAATTAGGGTTTAGGGTTTCATTTAGGGTTTTCAGTAAAGAATTGGGTTTTGGGACAAAAATAGGGTTAGAATTAGGGTTTTGGGTCAAAATTAGGGTTTAGGGTTTCATTTAGGGTTTTGAGTAAAGAATTGGGTTTGGGACAAAAATAGGTTTAGAATTCGGGTTTTGGGTCTAAATTAGGGTTTTGGGTCAAAATTTGGGTTGGTAAAATTAGTGTCGGTTTTGAGTTAAAAGGGTTATGGGACAAATATAAGGTTAGACTTTGGGTTTTTGGGTCTATATTAGGTTTTGGGGTCAAAATTAGGGTTATGGGTCAAATTTAGTGTTCTGTGTTAATTTTAGGGTTTAGGGTCAAAATTTAGGGGTTTGGATTAAAATTAGGGTTCTGGTTTAAATTTAGGGTTTTGGGACAAAAATAGGGTTAGAATTAGGGTTTTGGTTCAAATTTAGGGTTTAGGATCAAAACTAGGGTTTAGGGTTAAAATTAGGGTTTAGGCTTTGAATTAGGATTTTGGGTTTAAAATAGGGTTTTGTGTCAGAATTAGGGTTTTGGGTCAAAATTAGGACTCCGGGTTATAATTTGGGTTTGGGGTCAAAATTTGGTTTCGGTCAAAATTAGGGTTTCGGGTTTGAATTAGGGTTTTGGGTCAAAATCGGGTTTTGGGTCAAATTTAGGGTTTTGGGTCAACATTAGGGTTTAGGGTTAAAAATAGGGTTATAATTAAGTTTTTGCGTTAATATTAGGGTTTAGGGTCAAAAATAGGGTTTCGGGTCAAATTTAGGGTCTTGGGTCAAAAGTAGGGTTCGTATTAGGGTTTTGGGTCTAAATTAGGGTTTTGGGTCAAAATTAGGGCTTTGGGTTATTTTGGGTTAAAATGTCGGTTTTGGGTCAAAATTAGGGTTTAGGGTTTCATTTAGGGTTTTGAGTAAAGAATTGGGTTTTGGGTCAAAATTTGGGTTTTGGGTCAAAATTAAGTTGTCGCGTTGAGTTTAAAAAAAGGCTTTTGGGACAAAAATAGGGTTAGAATTAGGGTTTTGGGTCATAATTAGGGTTTAGGCTTTGAATCAGGATATTGGGTTTAAAATAAGGTTTTGTGTCAGAATTAGGGTTTTGGGTCAAAATTAGGACACTGGGTTATAATTTGGGTTTGGGGTCAAAATTTCGGTTTTCGGTCAAAATTAGGGTTTCGGGTTTGAATTTGGGTTTTGGGACAAAATCAGGTTTTGGGTCAAATTTAGGGTTTATGGTCAAAAATAGGGTTAGAATTAAGTTTTTGCGTTAAAATTAGGGTTTAGGGTCAAAAGTAGGGTTCGTATTAGGGTTTTGGGTCTAAATTAGGGTTTTGGGTCAAAATTAGGGCTTTGGGTTATTTTGGGTCAAAATGCCGGTTTTGGGTCAAAATTAGGGTTTAGGGTTTCATTTAGGGTTTTCAGTAAAGAATTGGGTTTTGGGACAAAAATAGGGTTAGAATTAGGGTTTTGGGTCAAAATTAGGGTTTAGGGTTTCATTTAGGGTTTTGAGTAAAGAATTGGGTTTTGGGACAAAAATAGGTTTAGAATTAGGGTTTTGGGTCTAAATTAGGGTTTTGGGTCAAAATTTGGGTTTTGGGTCAAAATTAATGTGTCGGTTTTGAGTTAAAAAGGGTTTTGGGACAAAAATAGGGTTAGAATTAGGGTTTTGTGTCTAAATTAGGTTTGGGGTCAAAATTAGGGTTATGGGTCAAATTTAGTGTTCGTGTTAATTTTAGGGTTTAGGGTCAAAATTTAGGGGTTTGGATTAAAATTAGGGTTCGGTTTAAATTTAGGGTTTTGGGACAAAAATAGGGTTAGAATTAGGGTTTTGGTTCAAATTTAGGGTTTAGGATCAAAACTAGGGTTTAGGGTTAAAATTAGGGTTTAGGCTTTGAATTAGGATTTTGGGTTTAAAATAGGGTTTTGTGTCGAATTAGGGTTTTGGGTCAAAATTAGGACTCGGGTTATAATTTGGGTTTGGGGTCAAAATTTCGGTTTTCGGTCAAAATTAGGGTTTCGGGTTTGAATTAGGGTTTTGGGTCAAAATGGGTTTTGGGTCAAATTTAGGGTTGGGTCAACATTAGGGTTTAGGGTTAAAAATAGGGTTATAATTAAGTTTTTGCGTTAATATTAGGGTTTAGGGTCAAAAATAGGGTTAAGGTCAAATTTAGGGTCTTGGGTCAAAAGTAGGGTTTGGATTAGGGTTTTGGGTCTAAATTAGGGTTTGGGTAAAATTAGGGCTTTGGGTTATTTTGGGTTAAAATGTCGGTTTTGGGTCAAAATTAGGGTTTAGGGTTTCATTTAGGGTTTTGAGTAAAGAATTGGGTTTTGGGTCAAATTGGGTTTGGGTCAAAATTAGGGGTCGCGTTTGAGTTTAAAAAAGGCTTTTGGGACAAAAATAGGGTTAGAATTAGGGTTTTGGGTCAAAATTAGGGTTTAGGCTTTGAATAGGGTTTGGGTTTAAAATAAGGTGTGTGTTGAGTTAGGGTTTTGGGTCAAAAATAGGATTAGGGGGTATAATTTGGGTTTGGGGTCAAAATTTGGGTTTGGTTAAAATTAGGGTTTCGGGTTTGAATTTGGGTTTTGGGACAAAATTAGGGTTTGGGTCAAATTTAGGGTTTGGTCAAAAATAGGGTTAGGGTTAGTGGTTAAAATTAGGGTTAGGGTTAAAATTAGGGTTTAGTTTGGGTTTTGGGTTTAAATTAGGGTTTTGTGTCAAAATAGGGTTTTGGGTCAAAAGGGGGGGGTTGGGCAAAGGGTTTGGGTCAAAATTGGGTTTTGGGTCATTTAGGGTTTTGGTAAATTTGGGTTTAGGGTTAAAATAGGGTTAGAATTATTTTGGGTCAAATTAGGGTTTAGGGAGGGGGTTAAGGTGGAAAGGGGGGCAAAATAGGTTTAGGATTAGGTTTTGGGTAAAATTGGGTTTGGGTCAAAATTTGGGTTTTGGGTCAAAATTAAGGTGTCGATTTTGAGTTAAAAAGGGTTTTGGGACAAAAATAGGGTTAGAATTAGGGTTTTGGTCTAGCAAGGTGGGGTCAAAATTAGGGTTATGGGTCAAATTTAGTGTTCGTGTTAATTTTAGGTTTAGGGTCAAAATTTAGGGGTTTGGATAAAAATTAGGGTTCTGTTTAAATTTAGGGTTTTGGGACAAAAATAGGGTTAGAATTAGGGTTTTGGTTCAAATTTAGGGTTTATGATCAAAACTAGGGTTTAGGGTTAAAATTAGGGTTTAGGCTTTGAATTAGGATTTTGGGTTTAAAATAGGGTTTTGTGTCAGAATTAGGGTTTTGGGTCAAAATTAGGACTCTGGGTTATAATTTGGGTTTGGGGTCAAAATTTCGGTTTTGGGTCAAAATTAGGGTTTCGGGTTTGAATTAGGGTTTTGGGTCAAAATCGGGTTTTGGGTCAAATTTAGGGTTTTGGGTCAACATTAGGGTTTAGGGTTAAAAATAGGGTTATAATTAAGTTTTGCGTTAATATTAGGGTTTAGGGTCAAAAATAGGGTTAGGTCAAATTTAGGGTCTTGGGTCAAAAGTTGGGTTCGTATTAGGGTTTTGGGTCTAAATTAGGGTTTTGGGTCAAAATTAGGGCTTTGGGTTATTTTGGTTTAAAATGTCGGTTTGGGTCAAAATAGGGTTTCGGGTTTCATTTAGGGTTTTGAGTAAGATGGTTTGGGTCAAAATTTGGGTTTTGGGTCAAAATTAAGGTGTCGCGTTTTGAGTTTAAAAAAAGGCTTTTGGGACAAAAATAGGGTTAGAATTAGGGTTTTGGGTCAAAATTAGGGTTTAGGCTTTGAATCAGGATATTGGGTTTAAAATAAGGTTTTGTGTCAGAATTAGGGTTTTGGGTCAAAATTAGGACTCTGGGTTATAATTTGGGTTTGGGGTCAAAATTTCGGTTTTCGGTCAAAATTAGGGTTTCGGGTTTGAATTTGGGTTTTGGGACAAAATCGGGTTTTGGGTCAAATTTAGGGTTTATGGTCAAAAATAGGGTTAGAATTAAGTTTTTGCGTTAAAATTAGGGTTTAGGGTCAAAAGTAGGGTTCGTATTAGGGTTTTGGGTCTAAATTAGGGTTTTGGGTCAAAATTAGGGCTTTGGGTTATTTTGGGTCAAAATGTCGGTTTTGGGTCAAAATTAGGGTTTAGGGTTTCATTTAGGGTTTTGAGTAAAGAATTGGGTTTTGGGACAAAAATAGGGTTAGAATTAGGGTTTTGGGTCAAAATTAGGGTTTAGGGTTTCATTTAGGGTTTTGAGTAAAGAATTGGGTTTTGGGACAAAAATAGGTTTAGAATTAGGGTTTTGGGTCTAAATTAGGGTTTAGGTTCAAAATTGGGTTGGGCCAAAATTAATGTGTCGGTTTTTGAGTTAAAAAAGGGTTATGGGACAAAAATAGGGTTAGAATTAGGGTTTTTGTGTCTAAATTAGGTTTTGGGGTCAAAATTAGGGTTATGGGTCAAATTTAGTGTTCTGTGTTAATTTTAGGGTTTAGGGTCAAAATTTAGGGGTTTGGATTAAAATTAGGGTTCTGGTTTAAATTTAGGGTTTTGGGACAAAAATAGGGTTAGAATTAGGGTTTTGGTTCAAATTTAGGGTTTAGGATCAAAACTAGGGTTTAGGGTTAAAATTAGGGTTTAGGCTTTGAATTAGGATTTTGGGTTTAAAATAGGGTTTTGTGTCAGAATTAGGGTTTTGGGTCAAAATTAGGACTCTGGGTTATAATTTGGGTTTGGGGTCAAAATTTCGGTTTTCGGTCAAAATTAGGGTTTCGGGTTTGAATTAGGGTTTTGGGTCAAAATCGGGTTTTGGGTCAAATTTAGGGTTTTGGGTCAACATTAGGGTTTAGGGTTAAAAATAGGGTTATAATTAAGTTTTTGCGTTAATATTAGGGTTTAGGGTCAAAAATAGGGTTCTGGGTCAAATTTAGGGTCTTGGGTCAAAAGTAGGGTTCGTATTAGGGTTTTGGGTCTAAATTAGGGTTTTGGGTCAAAATTAGGGCTTTGGGTTATTTTGGGTTAAAATGTCGGTTTTGGGTCAAAATTAGGGTTTAGGGTTTAGGGTTTCATTTAGGGTTTTGAGTAAAGAATTGGGTTTTGGGTCAAAATTTGGGTTTTGGGTCAAAATTAAGGTGTCGCGTTTTGAGTTTAAAAAAAGGCTTTTGGGACAAAAATAGGGTTAGAATTAGGGTTTTGGGTCAAAATTAGGGTTTAGGCTTTGAATCAGGATATTGGGTTTAAAATAAGGTTTTGTGTCAGAATTAGGGTTTTGGGTCAAAATTAGGACTCTGGGTTATAATTTGGGTTTGGGGTCAAAATTTCGGTTTCCGGTCAAAATTAGGGTTTCGGGTTTGAATTTGGGTTTTGGGACAAAATCGGGTTTTGGGTCAAATTTAGGGTTTATGGTCAAAAATAGGGTTAGAATTAAGTTTTTGCGTTAAAATTAGGGTTTAGGGTCAAAAGTAGGGTTCGTATTAGGGTTTTGGGTCTAAATTAGGGTTTTGGGTCAAAATCAGGGCTTTGGGTTATTTTGGGTCAAAATGTCGGTTTTGGGTCAAAATTAGGGTTTAGGGTTTCATTTAGGGTTTTCAGAAAGAATTAGGGGTTTGGGTCTAAATTAGGGTTAGAACTAGGGTTTTGGGTCAAAATTAGGGTTTAGGGTTTCATTTAGGGTTTTGAGTAAAGAATTGGGTTTTGGGACAAAAATAGGTTTAGAATTAGGGTTTGGGGTCTAAATTAGGGTTTTGGGTCAAAATTTGGGTTTTGGGTCAAAATTAAGGTATCGTGTTTTATTTTTTAAAAAGGGTTTTGTGACAAAAATAGGGTTAGAATTAGGGTTTTGTGCCTAAATTAGGTTTTGGGGTCAAAATTAGGGTTATGGGTCAAATTTAGTGTTCTGTGTTAATTTTAGGGTTTAGGGTCAAAATTTAGGGGTTTGGATTAAAATTAGGGTTCGGTTTAAATTTAGGGTTTTGGGACAAAAATAGGGTTAGACTTACGGTTTTGGTTCAAATTTAGGGTTTAGGATCAAAACTAGGGTTTAGGGTTAAAATTAGGGTTTAGGCTTTGAATTAGGATTTTGGGTTTAAAATAGGGTTTTGTGTCGAATTAGGGTTTTGGGTCAAAATTAGGACTCGGGTTATAATTTGGTTTTGGGGTCAAAAATTCGGTTTACGTTCAAAATAAGGGTTTCGGGTTTGAATTATGGTTTTGTTTCAAAATAGGGTTTTTGGTCAAATTTAGGGTTTGGGTCAACATTTGGGTTTAGGGTTAAAAATATGGTTATAATTAAGTTTTTGCGTTAAATTAGGGTTTAGGGTCAAAAATAGGGTTAGGTCAAATTTAGGGTTGGGTCAAAAAGGGTTTTGGGTCTAAATTAGGGTTTTGGGTCAAAATTAGGGCTTTGGGTTATTTTGGGTTAAAATGTCGGTTTTGGGTCAAAATTAGGGTTTAGGGTTTCATTTAGGGTTTTGAGTAAAGAATTGGGTTTTGGGTCAAATTTTGGGTTTTGGGTCAAAATTAAGGTGTCGCGTTTGAGTTAAAAAAAGGCTTTTGGGACAAAAATAGGGTTAGAATTAGGGTTTTGGTGTCTAAATTAGGTTTGGGCAAATTAGGTTTGGGGTCAAAATTAGGGTTATGGGTCAAATTAGGTTGGGTTAATTTTAGGGTTTAGGGTCAAAATTTAGGGTTTGGATTAAAATTAGGTTCGGTAAATTTAGGGTTTTGGGACAAAATAGGTTTAGAATTAGGTTTTGGTTCAAATTTAGGGTTTGGGTCAAATAGGTTTAGGGTTAAAATTAGGGTTTAGGCTTTGAATCAAGATTTTGGGTTTAAAATAAGGTTTTGTGTCGAATTAGGGTTTTGGGTCAAAATTAGGACTCGGGTTATAATTTGGGTTTGGGGTCAAAATTTCAAAATTAGGGTTTCGGGTTTGAATTAGGGTTTTGGGTCAAAATCGGGTTTTGGGTCAAATTTAGGTTTATGGTCAAAATTAGGTTAAAATTAAGTTTTGGTTAAAATTAGGTTATGGTCAAAATAGGGTGAATTAGGGTTTGGGTCAAAATTAGGTTTTGGGTCAAATTTAGGGTTTTGGGTCAAAATGAATTTGGGTTTTTTGGGTCAAAATTAGGTTTAGGGTCAAAATTAGGGTTTAGGGTTTCATTTAGGGTTTTGAGTAAAGAATTGGGTTTGGGACAAAATAGGTAGAATTAGGGTTTTGGGTCTAAATTAGGTTGGGTCAAAATTTGGGTTTTGGGTCAAAATTAAGGTCTCGCGTTTTGAGTTTAAAAAAAGGCTTTTGGGACAACAATAGGGGTAGAATTAGGGTTTTTGTGTCTAAATTAGGTTTTGGGGTCAAACGTTGGGTTATGGTTCAAATTTAGGGTTATGGTTAATTTTAGGGTTTAGGGTCAAAATTTAGGGTTTGGATTAAAATTAGGGTTAGGTTTAAATTTAGGGTTTTGGGACAAAAATAGGGTTAGAAGGTTTAAAAAGGGTTTAGGGTTAAAATTAGGGTTTAGGCTTTGAATTAGGATTTTGGGTTTAAAATAGGGTTTTGTGTCGAATTAGGGTTTTGGGTCAAAATTAGGACTCGGTTATAATTTGGGTTTGGGGTCAAAATTTGGTTTTGTCAAAATTAGGGTTTCGGGTTTGAATTAGGGTTTTGGGTCAAAATCGGGTTTTGGGTCAAATTTAGGGTTTTGGGTCAACATTTGGGTTTAGGGTTAAAAATATGGTTATAATTAAGTTTTGGTTAAATTAGGGTTTAGGGTCAAAAATAGGGTTTTGGGTCAAAAGGGTTTTGGGTCTAAATAAGGGTTTTGGGTCAAAATTAGGGCTTTGGGTTATTTTGGGTTAAAATGTGGTTTTGGGTCAAAATTAGGGTTTAGGGTTTCATTTAGGGTTTTGAGTAAAGAAGGGGGGGGTCAAAATTTGGGTTTGGGTCAAAATTAAGGTGTCGTTTGAGTTAAAAAGGTTTTGGGACAAAAATAGGGTTAGAATTAGGGGTTGTGTCTAAATTAGGTTTGGGAAAATAGGTTGGGGTCAAAATTAGGGTTATGGGTCAAATTTAGGGTTCTGGTTAATTTTAGGGTGTAGGGTCAAAATTTAGGGGTTTGGATAAAAATAAGGGTTCTGGGTTAAATTTAGGGATTTGGGACAAAAATAGGTTTAGAATTAGGGTTTTGGTTCAAATTTAGGGTTTAGGGTCAAAACTAGGGTTTAGGGTTAAAATTAGGGTTTAGGCTTTGAATTAGGATTTTGGGTTTAAAATAGGGTTTTGTGTCAGAATTAGGGTTTTGGGTCAAAATTAGGACTCTGGGTTATAATTTGGGTTTGGGGTCAAAATTTCGGTTTTCGGTCAAAATTAGGGTTTCGGGTTTGAATTAGGGTTTTGGGTCAAAATCGGGTTTTGGGTCAAATTTAGGGTTTTGGGTTAAAAATAGGGTTATAATTAAGTTTTTGCGTTAATATTAGGGTTTGGGTCAAAAGTAGGGTTCGTATTAGGGTTTTGGGTCTAAATTAGGGTTTTGGGTCAAAATTAGGGCTTTGGGTTATTTTGGGTTAAAATGTCGGTTTTGGGTCAAAATTAGGGTTTAGGGTTTCATTTAGGGTTTTGAGTAAAGAATTGGGTTTTGGGTCAAAATTTGGGTTTTGGGTCAAAATTAAGGTGTCGCGTTTTGAGTTTAAAAAAAGGCTTTTGGGACAAAAATAGGGTTAGAATTAGGGTTTTGGGTCAAAATTAGGGTTTAGGCTTTGAATCAGGATATTGGGTTTAAAATAAGGTTTTGTGTCAGAATTAGGGTTTTGGGTCAAAATTAGGACTCTGGGTTATAATTTGGGTTTGGGGTCAAAATTTGGTTTCGGTCAAAATTAGGGTTTCGGGTTTGAATTTGGGTTTTGGGACAAAATCGGGTTTTGGGTCAAATTTAGGGTTTATGGTCAAACGTAGGGTTAGAATTAAGTTTTGCGTTAAAATTAGGGTTTAGGGTCAAAAGTAGGGTTCGTATTAGGGTTTTGGGTCTAAATTAGGGTTTTGGGTCAAAATTAGGGCTTTGGGTTATTTTGGGTCAAAATGTCGGTTTTGGGTCAAAATTAGGGTTTAGGGTTTCATTTAGGGTTTTTATTAAAGAATTGGGTTTTGGGACAAAAATAGGGTTAGAATTAGGGTTTTGGGTCAAAATTAGGGTTTAGGGTTTCATTTAGGGTTTTGAGTAAAGAATTGGGTTTTGGGACAAAAATAGG
>JAUPTC010002263.1:0-14995 GCA_030762895.1 Sophora flavescens | reverse complement strand
ACTAAACCCTGTTTTTGATCCTAAACCCTAAATTTTACCCACAACCCTATTTTTGACCCGAAACCCTAATTTTTAACAAAAACCCTAATTTGAACCCAAAGCCCTAATTTTGACCCAAAACCCTAATTCTAACCCTATTTTTTACCCAAAATCCTTGTTTTTTTTAACTCAACCCTAATTTAAACCGTATACCCTAATTTTGACCCTAAACCCAAAATTTGAGCCGAAACCCTAATTTTAACCCGAAACCCTAATTCTAACCCTATTTCTGACCCAAAAACCTATTTTTAACTCAAAACCCTAATTCAAACCCTAAACCCTAAATTTGACCCGAAACCCTAATTCTAACCCTATTTTTGACCCAAAAACCTATTTTTAACTCAAAACCCTAATTCAAACCCTCCGCCCTAATTTGTACCAAAAACCCTAATTTGGACCCAAAACCCTAATTTTGACCAAAACCCCTAATTCTAACCTTATTTTTGACCCAAAACCCTAATTCTAACCCTATTTTGACCCAAAACCCTATTTTTAACTCAAAACCCTAATTCAAACCCTAAACCCTAATTTTGATCCTAAACCCAAAATTTGACCCAAAACCTAACTTTGACCCGTAACCCTAATTTTAATGCAAAACCCTGATCTAACCCTATTTTTGACCCAAAACCTTATTTTAAACTCAAAACCCTATTACAAACCCTAAACCCTAAATCTGACCCAGAACCCTAATTTTGACCCGAAACCCTAATTTTAAACCAAAACCCTGATTCTAACCCTATTTTTGACCCAAAACCCTTTTTTTAACTCAAATCCTTAATTCAAAAACTAAACCCTAATTTTGACCAAAAACCCTAATTTGGACCCAATACCCAAATTTTAAATCCAAACCCTAAATCTAACCTTAATTTTGACACAAAACCATTTTATAAACTAAAAACCCTAATTCAAACCCTAAACCCTAACTTTGATCCTAAACCCTAAATTTGCCCCAGAACCCTAATTTTTCCCAAAACCCTAATTTTAACCCATAACCGTAATTCAAACCCTATTTTTGACCCAAAACCCTATTTATAACTCAAAACCCAAATTCAAACCCTAAACCCTAATTTTGACCCAAAACACAAATTTTGACCCCAACCCCTAATTTTAACCCATAGCCCTAATTTTGACCCAAAACCCTAATTCTAACCCTATTTTTGACCCAAAACCCTAATTTAAACTCAAAACCCTAATTCAAACCCTAAACCCTAATTTTGATCCTAAACCCTAAATTTGCCCCAGAATCCTAATTTTTCACAAAACCCTAATTTTAACTCAAAACCCTAATTTTAACCCAAAACCCTAATTCTAACCCTATTTTTGACCCAAAACCCTATTTTTAACTCAAAACCCTAATTCATCAAACCCTAAACCCAAATATTGACCCATAACCCTAATTTGGGCCCAAAACCCAAATTTTGACCCCAAACCCTAATTTTAACCCAAAGCCCTAATTTTGACCCAAAACCCTAATTCTGACCCTATTTTTGCCCTAAAACCCTAATTTAAACTCAAAACCCTATATCACACCCTAAATCTGACCTAGAACCCTAATTTTAGACCAAAACCCTAATTCTAACCCTATTTTTGACCCAAAACCCTATTTTTAACTCAAAACCTTAATTCAAAAACAAAGCCCTAATTTTGACCCAAAACCCTAAATCTGACCCAGAACCCTAATTTTGAACCGAAACCCTAATTTTGATCCAAAACCCTAATTCTAACTGTATTTTTTACACAAACCCTATTTTAAACTCAAAACCCTATTTCAAATCCTAAACCCTAATTTTGATCCGAAACCCTAAATTTTACCCACAACCCTATTTTTGACCCGAAACCCTAATTTTTAACAAAAACCCTAATTTGAACCCAAAGCCCTAATTTTGACCCAAAACCCTAATTCTAACCCTATTTTTTACCCAAAATCCTTGTTTTTTTTAACTCAACCCTAATTTAAACCGTATACCCTAATTTTGACCCTAAACCCAAAATTTGACCCGAAACCCTAATTTTAACCCGAAACCCTAATTCTAACCCTATTTTTGACCCCAAACCCTATTTTTAACTCAAAACCCTAATTCAAACCCTAAACCCTAATTTTCATCAAAAACCCTAAATCTGACCCAGAACCCTAATTTTAAACCAAAACCCTGATTCTAACCCTATTTTTGACCCAAAATCCTTTTTTTAACTCAAAACCCTAATTCAAACCCTACGCCCTAATTTGTACCAAAAACCCTAATTTTGACCCAAAACCCAAATTTTGACCAAAAACCCTAATTCTAACCTTATTTTTGACCCAAAACCCTAATTCTAACCCTATTTTGACCCAAAACCCTATTTTTAACTCAAAACCCTAATTCAAACCCTAAACCCTAATTTTGATCCTAAACCCAAAATTTGACCCAAAACCTAACTTTGACCCGTAACCCTAATTTTAATGCAAAACCCTGATCTAACCCTATTTTTGACCCAAAACCTTATTTTAAACTCAAAACCCTATTACAAACCCTAAACCCTAAATCTGACCCAGAACCCTAATTTTGACCCGAAACCCTAATTTTAAACCAAAACCCTGATTCTAACCCTATTTTTGACCCAAAACCCTTTTTTAACTCAAAACCTTAATTCAAAAACTAAACCCTAATTTTGACCAAAAACCCTAATTTGGACCCAATACCCAAATTTTAAATCCAAACCCTAAATCTAACCTTAATTTTGACACAAAACCATTTTATAAACTAAAAACCCTAATTCAAACCCTAAACCCTAACTTTGATCCTAAACCCTAAATTTGCCCCAAACCCTAATTTTTCCCAAAACCCTAATTTTACCCACAATTTTAACCCATAACCGTAATTCAAACCCTATTTTTGACCCAAAACCCTATTTATAACTCAAAACCCAAATTCAAACCCTAAACCCTAATTTTGACCCAAAACACAAATTTTGACCCCAACCCCTAATTTTAACCCATAGCCCTAATTTTGACCCAAAACCCTAATTCTAACCCTATTTTTGACCCAAAACCCTAATTTAAACTCAAAACCCTAATTCAAACCCTAAACCCTAATTTTGATCCTAAACCCTAAATTTGCCCTAGAATCCTAATTTTTCACAAAACCCTAATTTTAACTCAAAACCCTAATTTTAACCCAAAACCCTAATTCTAACCCTATTTTTGACCCAAAACCCTATTTTTAACTCAAAACCCTAATTCATCAAACCCTAAACCCAAATATTGACCCATAACCCTAATTTGGGCCCAAAACCCAAATTTTGACCCCAAACCCTAATTTTAACCCAAAGCCCTAATTTTGACCCAAAACCCTAATTCTGACCCTATTTTTGCCCTAAAACCCTAATTTAAACTCAAAACCCTATATCACACCCTAAATCTGACCTAGAACCCTAATTTTAGACCAAAACCCTAATTCTAACCCTATTTTTGACCCAAAACCCTATTTTTAACTCAAAACCTTAATTCAAAAACAAAGCCCTAATTTTGACCCAAAACCCTAAATCGACCCAACCCTAATTTTGAACCGAAACCCTAATTTTGATCCAAAACCCTAATTCTAACCGTATTTTTACACAAACCCTATTTTAAACTCAAAACCCTATTTCAAATCCTAAACCCTAATTTTGATCCGAAACCCTAAATTTTACCCACAACCCTATTTTTGACCAAACCCTAATTTTTAACAAAACCCTAATTTGAACCCAAAGCCCTAATTTTGACCCAAAACCCTAATTCTAACCATATTTTTACCCAAAATCCTTGTTTTTTTAACTCAACCCTAATTTAAACCGTATACCCTAATTTTGACCCTAAACCCAAAATTTGACCAAAACCCTAATTTTAACCCAAACCCTAATTCTAACCCTATTTCGACCCAAAACCTATTTTTAACTCAAAACCCTAATTCAAACCCTAAACCCTAATTTTCATCAAAACCCTAAATTTGACCAAACCCTAATTCTAACCCTATTTTTGACCCAAAACCTATTTTTAACTCAAAACCCTAATTCAAACCCTACGCCCTAATTTGTACCAAAACCCTAATTTTGACCCAAAACCCTAATTTTGACCAAAACCCTAATTCTAACCTTATTTTTGACCCAAAACCCTAATTCTAACCCTATTTTGACCCAAAACCCTATTTTTAACTCAAAACCCTAATTCAAACCCTAAACCCTAATTTTGATCCTAAACCCAAAATTTGACCCAAAACCTAACTTTGACCCGTAACCCTAATTTTAATGCAAAACCCCGATCTAACCCTATTTTTGACCCAAAACCTTATTTTAAACTCAAAACCCTATTACAAACCCTAAACCCTAAATCGACCCGAACCCTAATTTTGACCAAACCCTAATTTTAAACCAAAACCCTGATTCTAACCCTATTTTTGACCCAAAACCCTTTTTTAACTCAAAACCTTAATTCAAAACTAAACCCTAATTTTGACTAAAACCCTAATTTGGACCCAATACCCAAATTTTAAATCCAAACCCTAATTCTAACCTTAATTTTGACACAAAACCATTTTATAAACTAAAAACCCTAATTCAAACCCTAAACCCTAACTTTGATCCTAAACCCTAAATTTGCCCCAGAACCCTAATTTTTCCCAAAACCCTAATTTTCCCACCCTAATTTTACCCATAACCGTAATTCAAACCCTATTTTTGACCCAAAACCCTATTTATAACTCAAAACCCAAATTCAAACCCTAAACCCTAATTTTGACCCAAAACACAAATTTTGACCCCAACCCCTAATTTTAACCCATAGCCCTAATTTTGACCCAAAACCCTAATTCTAACCCTATTTTTGACCCAAAACCCTAATTTAAACTCAAAACCCTAATTCAAACCCTAAACCCTAATTTTGATCCTAAACCCTAAATTTGCCCCAAATCCTAATTTTTCACAAAACCCTAATTTTAACTCAAAACCCTAATTTTAACCCAAAACCCTAATTCTAACCCTATTTTTGACCCAAAACCCTATTTTTAACTCAAAACCCTAATTCATCAAACCCTAAACCCAAATATTGACCCATAACCCTAATTTGGGCCCAAAACCCAAATTTTGACCCCAAACCCTAATTTTAACCCAAAGCCCTAATTTTGACCCAAAACCCTAATTCTCACCCTATTTTTGCCCTAAAACCCTAATTTAAACTCAAAACCCTATATAAAACCCTAAATCTGTCCTATAAACCTAATTTTAGACCCAAACCCTAATTCTAACCCTATTTTTGACCCAAAACCCTATTTTTAACTCAAAACCTTAATTCAAAAACAAAGCCCTAATTTTGACCCAAAACCCTAAATCGACCTTAACCCTAATTTTGAACCGAAACCCTAATTTTGATCGAAAACCCTAATTCTAACTCAATTTTTTACACACACCCTATTTTAAACTCAAAACCCTATTTCAAATCCTAAACCCTAATTTTGATTCGAAACCCTAAATTTTACCCACAACCCTATTTTTGACCCGAAACCCTAATTTTTAACAAAAACCCTAATTTGAACCCAAAGCCCTAATTTTGACCCAAAACCCTAATTCTAACCCTATTTTTTACCCAAAATCCTTGTTTTTTTTAACTCAACCCTAATTTAAACCGTATACCCTAATTTTGACCCTAAACCCAAAATTTGACCCGAAACCCTAATTTTAACCCGAAACCCTAATTCTAACCCTATTTCTGACCCAAAAACCTATTTTTAACTCAAAACCCTAATTCAAACCCTAAACCCTAAATTTGACCCGAAACCCTAATTCTAACCCTATTTTTGACCCAAAAACCTATTTTTAACTCAAAACCCTAATTCAAACCCTACGCCCTAATTTGTACCAAAAACCCTAATTCTAACCTTATTTTTGACCCAAAACCCTAATTCTAACCCTATTTTGACCCAAAACCCTATTTTTAACTCAAAACCCTAATTCAAACCCTAAACCCTAATTTTGATCCTAAACCCAAAATTTGACCCAAAACCTAACTTTGACCCGTAACCCTAATTTTAATGCAAAACCCTGATCTAACCCTATTTTTGACCCAAAACCTTATTTTAAACTCAAAACCCTATTACAAACCCTAAACCCTAAATCTGACCCAGAACCCTAATTTTGACCCGAAACCCTAATTTTAAACCAAAACCCTGATTCTAACCCTATTTTTGACCCAAAACCCTTTTTTTAACTCAAAACCTTAATTCAAAAACTAAACCCTAATTTTGACCAAAAACCCTAATTTGGACCCAATACCCAAATTTTAAATCCAAACCCTAAATCTAACCTTAATTTTGACACAAAACCATTTTATAAACTAAAAACCCTAATTCAAACCCTAAACCCTAACTTTGATCCTAAACCCTAAATTTGCCCCAGGACCCTAATTTTTCCCAAAACCCTAATTTTAACCATAACCGTAATTCAAACCCTATTTTTGACCCAAAACCCTATTTATAACTCAAAACCCAAATTCAAACCCTAAACCCTAATTTTGACCCAAAACACAAATTTTGACCCCAACCCCTAATTTTAACCCATAGCCCTAATTTTGACCCAAAACCCTAATTCTAACCCTATTTTTGACCCAAAACCCTAATTTAAACTCAAAACCCTAATTCAAACCCTAAACCCTAATTTTGATCCTAAACCCTAAATTTGCCCCATAATCCTAATTTTTCACAAAACCCTAATTTTAACTCAAAACCCTAATTTTAACCCAAAACCCTAATTCTAACCCTATTTTTGACCCAAAACCCTATTTTTAACTCAAAACCCTAATTCATCAAACCCTAAACCCAAATATTGACCCATAACCCTAATTTGGGCCCAAAACCCAAATTTTGACCCCAAACCCTAATTTTAACCCAAAGCCCTAATTTTGACCCAAAACCCTAATTCGACCCTATTTTTGCCCTAAAACCCTAATTTAAACTCAAAACCCTATATCACACCCTAAATCTGACCTAGAACCCTAATTTTAGACCAAAACCCTAATTCTAACCCTATTTTTGACCCAAAACCCTATTTTTAACTCAAAACCTTAATTCAAAAACTAAGCCCTAATTTTGACCCAAAACCCTAAATCTGACCCAGAACCCTAATTTTGAACCGAAACCCTAATTTTGATCCAAAACCCGAATTCGTACTGTATTTTTTACACAAACCCTATTTTAAACTCAAAACCCTATTTCAAATCCTAAACCCTAATTTTGATCCGAAACCCTAAATTTTACCCACAACCCTATTTTTGACCCGAAACCCTAATTTTTAACAAAAACCCTAATTTGAACCCAAAGCCCTAATTTTGACCCAAAACCCTAATTCTAACCCTATTTTTTACCCAAAATCCTTGTTTTTTTTAACTCAACCCTAATTTAAACCGTATACCCTAATTTTGACCCTAAACCCAAAATTTGACCCGAAACCCTAATTTTAACCCGAAACCCTAATTCTAACCCTATTTCTGACCCAAAAACCTATTTTTAACTCAAAACCCTAATTCAAACCCTAAACCCTAATTTTCATCAAAAACCCTAAATTTGACCCGAAACCCTAATTCTAACCCTATTTTTGACCCAAAAACCTATTTTTAACTCAAAACCCTAATTCAAACCCTACGCCCTAATTTGTACCAAAAACCCTAATTTTGACCCAAAACCCTAATTTTGACCAAAAACCCTAATTCTAACCTTATTTTTGACCCAAAACCCTAATTCTAACCCTATTTTGACCCAAAACCCTATTTTTAACTCAAAACCCTAATTCAAACCCTAAACCCTAATTTTGATCCTAAACCCAAAATTTGACCCAAAACCTAACTTTGACCCGCAACCCTAATTTTAATGCAAAACCCTGATCTAACCCTATTTTTGACCCAAAACCTTATTTTAAACTCAAAACCCTATTACAAACCCTAAACCCTAAATCTGACCCAGAACCCTAATTTTGACCCGAAACCCTAATTTTAAACCAAAACCCTGATTCTAACCCTATTTTTGACCCAAAACCCTTTTTTTAACTCAAAACCTTAATTCAAAAACTAAACCCTAATTTTGACCAAAAACCCTAATTTGGACCCAATACCCAAATTTTAAATCCAAACCCTAAATCTAACCTTAATTTTGACACAAAACCATTTTATAAACTAAAAACCCTAATTCAAACCCTAAACCCTAACTTTGATCCTAAACCCTAAATTTGCCCCAAGACCCTAATTTTGACCCAAAACCCTAATTTTAACACAAAAACCTAATTTTAACCCATAACCGTAATTCAAACCCTATTTTTGACCCAAAACCCTATTTATAACTCAAAACCCAAATTCAAACCCTAAACCCTAATTTTGACCCAAAACACAAATTTTGACCCCAACCCCTAATTTTAACCCATAGCCCTAATTTTGACCCAAAACCCTAATTCTAACCCTATTTTTGACCCAAAACCCTAATTTAAACTCAAAACCCTAATTCAAACCCTAAACCCTAATTTTGATCCTAAACCCTAAATTTGCCCCCGAATCCTAATTTTTCACAAAACCCTAATTTTAACTCAAAACCCTAATTTTAACCCAAAACCCTAATTCTAACCCTATTTTTGACCCAAAACCCTATTTTTAACTCAAAACCCTAATTCATCAAACCCTAAACCCAAATATTGACCCATAACCCTAATTTGGGCCCAAAACCCAAATTTTGACCCCAAACCCTAATTTTAACCCAAAGCCCTAATTTTGACCCAAAACCCTAATTCTCACCCTATTTTTGCCCTAAAACCCTAATTTAAACTCAAAACCCTATATCACACCCTAAATCTGACCTAGAACCCTAATTTTAGACCAAAACCCTAATTCTAACCCTATTTTTGACCCAAAACCCTATTTTTAACTCAAAACCTTAATTCAAAAACAAAGCCCTAATTTTGACCCAAAACCCTAAATCTGACCCAGAACCCTAATTTTGAACCGAAACCCTAATTTTGATCCAAAACCCTAATTCTAACTGTATTTTTTACACAAACCCTATTTTAAACTCAAAACCCTATTTCAAATCCTAAACCCTAATTTTGATCCAAAACCCTAAATTTTACCCACAACCCTATTTTTGACCCGAAACCCTAATTTTTAACAAAAACCCTAATTTGAACCCAAAGCCCTAATTTTGACCCAAAACCCTAATTCTAACCCTATTTTTTACCCAAAATCCTTGTTTTTTTAACTCAACCCTAATTTAAACCGTATACCCTAATTTTGACCCTAAACCCAAAATTTGACCAGAAACCCTAATTATAACCCAAACCCTAATTCTAACCCTATTTCGACCCAAAACCTATTTTTAACTCAAAACCCTAATTCAAACCCTAAACCCTAATTTTCATCAAAACCCTAAATTTGACCAAACCCTAATTCTAACCCTATTTTTGACCCAAAACCTATTTTTAACTCAAAACCCTAATTCAAACCCTACGCCCTAATTTGTACCAAAACCCTAATTTTGACCCAAAACCCTAATTTTGACCAAAAACCCTAATTCTAACCTTATTTTTGACCCAAAACCCTAATTCTAACCCTATTTTGACCCAAAACCCTATTTTTAACTCAAAACCCTAATTCAAACCCTAAACCCTAATTTTGATCCTAAACCCAAAATTTGACCCAAAACCTAACTTTGACCCGTAACCCTAATTTTAATGCAAAACCCTGATCTAACCCTATTTTTGACCCAAAACCTTATTTTAAACTCAAAACCCTATTACAAACCCTAAACCCTAAATCTGACCCATAACCCTAATTTTGACCCTAAACCCTAATTTTAAACCAAAACCCTGATTCTAACCCTATTTTTGACCCAAAACCCTTTTTTTAACTCAAAACCTTAATTCAAAAACTAAACCCTAATTTTGACCAAAAACCCTAATTTGGACCCAATACCCAAATTTTAAATCCAAACCCTAAATCTAACCTTAATTTTGACACAAAACCATTTTATAAACTAAAAACCCTAATTCAAACCCTAAACCCTAACTTTGATCCTAAACCCTAAATTTGCCCCAGGACCCTAATTTTTCCCAAAACCCTAATTTTAACCCAAAACCCTAATTTTAACCCATAACCGTAATTCAAACCCTATTTTTGACCCAAAACCCTATTTATAACTCAAAACCCAAATTCAAACCCTAAACCCTAATTTTGACCCAAAACACAAATTTTGACCCCAACCCCTAATTTTAACCCATAGCCCTAATTTTGACCCAAAACCCTAATTCTAACCCTATTTTTGACCCAAAACCCTAATTTAAACTCAAAACCCTAATTCAAACCCTAAACCCTAATTTTGATCCTAAACCCTAAATTTGCCCCAGAATCCTAATTTTTCACAAAACCCTAATTTTAACTCAAAACCCTAATTTTAACCCAAAACCCTAATTCTAACCCTATTTTTGACCCAAAACCCTATTTTTAACTCAAAACCCTAATTCATCAAACCCTAAACCCAAATATTGACCCATAACCCTAATTTGGGCCCAAAACCCAAATTTTGACCCCAAACCCTAATTTTAACCCAAAGCCCTAATTTTGACCCAAAACCCTAATTCTGACCCTATTTTTGCACTAAAACCCTAATTTAAACTCAAAACCCTATATCACACCCTAAATCTGACCTAGAACCCTAATTTTAGACCAAAACCCTAATTCTAACCCTATTTTTGACCCAAAACCCTATTTTTAACTCAAAACCTTAATTCAAAAACAAAGCCCTAATTTTGACCCAAAACCCTAAATCTGACCCAGAACCCTAATTTTGAACCGAAACCCTAATTTTGATCCAAAACCCTAATTCTAACTGTATTTTTTACACAAACCCTATTTTAAACTCAAAACCCTATTTCAAATCCTAAACCCTAATTTTGATCCGAAACCCTAAATTTTACCCACAACCCTATTTTTGACCCGAAACCCTAATTTTTAACAAAAACCCTAATTTGAACCCAAAGCCCTAATTTTGACCCAAAACCCTAATTCTAACCCTATTTTTTACCCAAAATCCTTGTTTTTTTTAACTCAACCCTAATTTAAACCGTATACCCTAATTTTGACCCTAAACCCAAAATTTGACCCGAAACCCTAATTTTAACCCGAAACCCTAATTCTAACCCTATTTCTGACCCAAAAACCTATTTTTAACTCAAAACCCTAATTCAAACCCTAAACCCTAATTTTCATCAAAAACCCTAAATTTGACCCGAAACCCTAATTCTAACCCTATTTTTGACCCAAAAACCTATTTTTAACTCAAAACCCTAATTCAAACCCTACGCCCTAATTTGTACCAAAAACCCTAATTTTGACCCAAAACCCTAATTTTGACCAAAACCCTAATTCTAACCTTATTTTTGACCCAAAACCCTAATTCTAACCCTATTTTGACCCAAAACCCTATTTTTAACTCAAAACCCTAATTCAAACCCTAAACCCTAATTTTGATCCTAAACCCAAAATTTGACCCAAAACCTAACTTTGACCCGCAACCCTAATTTTAATGCAAAACCCTGATCTAACCCTATTTTTGACCCAAAACCTTATTTTAAACTCAAAACCCTATTACAAACCCTAAACCCTAAATCTGACCCAGAACCCTAATTTTGACCCGAAACCCTAATTTTAAACCAAAACCCTGATTCTAACCCTATTTTTGACCCAAAACCCTTTTTTTAACTCAAAACCTTAATTCAAAAACTAAACCCTAATTTTGACCAAAAACCCTAATTTGGACCCAATACCCAAATTTTAAATCCAAACCCTAAATCTAACCTTAATTTTGACACAAAACCATTTTATAAACTAAAAACCCTAATTCAAACCCTAAACCCTAACTTTGATCCTAAACCCTAAATTTGCCCCAGGACCCTAATTTTTCCCAAAACCCTAATTTTAACCCATAACCGTAATTCAAACCCTATTTTTGACCCAAAACCCTATTTATAACTCAAAACCCAAATTCAAACCCTAAACCCTAATTTTGACCCAAAACACAAATTTTGACCCCAACCCCTAATTTTAACCCATAGCCCTAATTTTGACCCAAAACCCTAATTCTAACCCTATTTTTGACCCAAAACCATAATTTAAACTCAAAACCCTAATTCAAACCCTAAACCCTAATTTTGATCCTAAACCCTAAATTTGCCCCAGAATCCTAATTTTTCACAAAACCCTAATTTTAACTCAAAACCCTAATTTTAACCCAAAACCCTAATTCTAACCCTATTTTTGACCCAAAACCCTATTTTTAACTCAAAACTAATTCATCAAACCCTAAACCCAAATATTGACCCAAAACCAAAATTTTGAGCCCAAACCCTAATTTTAACCCAAAGCCATAATTTTGACCCAAAACCCTAATTCTGAACCTATTTTTGCCCTAAAACCCTAATTTAAACTCAAAACCCTATATCACACCCTAAATCTGACCTAGAACCCTAATTTTAGACCAAAACCCTAATTCTAACCCTATTTTTGACCCAAAACCCTATTTTTAACTCAAAACCTTAATTCAAAAACAAAGCCCTAATTTTGACCCAAAACCCTAAATCTGACCCAGAACCCTAATTTTGAACCGAAACCCTAATTTTGATCCAAAACCCTAATTCTAACTGTATTTTTTACACAAACCCTATTTTAAACTCAAAACCCTATTTCAAATCCTAAACCCTAATTTTGATCCGAAACCCTAAATTTTACCCAGAACCCTATTTTTGACCCGAAACCCTAATTTTTAACAAAAACCCTAATTTGAACCCAAAGCCCTAATTTTGACCCAAAACCCTAATTCTAACCCTATTTTTTACCCAAAATCCTTTTTTTTTAACTCAACCCTAATTTAAACCGTATACCCTAATTTTGACCCTAAACCCAAAATTTGACCCGAAACCCTAATTTTAACCCGAAACCCTAATTCTAACCCTATTTCTGACCCAAAAACCTATTTTTAACTCAAAACCCTAATTCAAACCCTAAACCCTAATTTTCATCAAAAACCCTAAATTTGACCCGAAACCCTAATTCTAACCCTATTTTTGACCCAAAAACCTATTTTTAACTCAAAACCCTAATTCAAACCCTACGCCCTAATTTGTACCAAAAACCCTAATTTTGACCCAAAACCCTAATTTTGACCAAAAACCCTAATTCTTACCTTATTTTTGACCCAAAACCTTAATTCTAACCCTATTTTGACCCAAAAACCTATTTTTAACTCAAAACCCTAATTCAAACCCTAAACCCTAATTTTGATCCTAAACCCAAAATTTGACCCGTAACCCTAATTTTAATGCAAAACCCTGATCTAACCCTATTTTTGACCCAAAACCTTATTTTAAACTCAAAACCCTATTACAAACCCTAAACCCTAAATCTGACCCAGAACCCTAATTTTGACCCGAAACCCTAATTTTAAACCAAAACCCTGATTCTAACCCTATTTTTGACCCAAAACCCTTTTTTTAACTCAAAACCTTAATTCAAAAGCTAAACCCTAATTTTGACCAAAAACCCTAATTTGGACCCAATACCCAAATTTTAAATCCAAACCCTAAATCTAACCTTAATTTTGACACAAAACCATTTTATAAACTAAAAACCCTAATTCAAACCCTAAACCCTAACTTTGATCCTAAACCCTAAATTTGCCCCAGGACCCTAATTTTAACCCAAAACCCTAATTTTAACCCATAACCGTAATTCAAACCCTATTTTTGACCCAAAACCCTATTTATAACTCAAAACCCAAATTCAAACCCTAAACCCTAATTTTGACCCAAAACACAAATTTTGACCCCAACCCCTAATTTTAACCCATAGCCCTAATTTTGACCCAAAACCCTAATTCTAACCCTATTTTTGACCCAAAACCCTAATTTAAACTCAAAACCCTAAACCCTAATTTTGATCCTAAACCCTAAATTTTCCCAGAATCCTAATTTTTCACAAAACCCTATTTAACTCAAAACCTAATTCATCAAACCCAAACCCAAATGACCCATAACCCTATTTTTATAACCCAAACTCAAATACCTTCACCCTAACTTCCAACTCAATCCTATCTGGACCCAAACCCTAATTTCGACCAAATTTTACCCTAAAACCCTAATTTACTCAAACCCATCACCCTAAATCGCCTAACCCTAATTTTTACACCAAACCTAATTTTAACCCTATTTTTGACCCAAACCCTATTTTTAACTCAAACCCACCCCAAAACCAAACCCTAATTTTGACTCATACCACTAAATTTGACCCAAACCCTAATCTTGAACCCGAAACCCTAATTTCTGATCCAAACCCCACTCCTAACTCCTACTCCACACAAAACCCTGATTTTTAAACTCCCCAAACCTACTTCAAATCCTAAACCTAAATTAACCATGCACTCAAAACTGATAAACCTTAAAGCCTCAATCATCAAACTTAAAACCCAACAGTTGACTATAACTTAATTAAATGCAAAAACCACTTCTTGGACTCCTTCAAACCCACTTCAACCCCCAAAAAGCCCTAATTTCTGACCCAAAACCCTAATTAATTATTAGTCCAAACTGAATAAAACTTCAAAACCCTATAATACACCTCCTAAATCAATTCAACTCACTTTCTAGATCAAACTTGGACTAACTATTTTGACTCCAAACCTTATTTTTAACTCAAACCAGACCAAAACAAAGCTCCACTTGGACCCGTAACTCCCAATTCACTCAACCCTAATTTGAACCAACCCCAATTTTGACCAAACTCACTTAATCTGCAGAGTTTTTTACACAAACTGCTAATCAAACTCCTATTTCAAATCTCTAAAACCCTAATTTTGATCCAAACCTAAATTTTTACTCACAACTGTTGAACTGGAACCCTAATTTTTAAATAAAAACCCTAATT